>JAMFTS010005213.1:0-28366 GCA_028095005.1 Rhynchospora pubera | reverse complement strand
CTCCCTACTCAACAATATCTTGAACTTAGGTTCAAGCTCGGTATGCTTGAACTCAAAGATTAATTTTTATTGCTTAGCATAGTTGTCTGTGTCTTTTGGAGACTGTTTGATTGATATTTTAGTTGAAAAACCGTTTAATTGAACTTTCTCAGTTTTCTGGTCAAAACTCAGTTTTCTGGCCAGTGCGTTGTATAACGCTCCTGGCACGTTATACAACGCACTGTTAATTTAAATCGATGCCTCTTTTTTTGTTGAATTTCTTCTGCAAAACGTTATACAACGCAATATAACGTTATGTAACGCTCCATAAACGTTACACAACGTGTTGATGCGTTATTAAATGTTTCTTTTTCTTAAATTGCGTTGTACAACGCCTCTTTGCGTTGCTTGACTCTTCAATACGTTGTACAACACATTTTTTACGTTGCTCAACGAATCGTTTCGTGACACTATTTGGTTTTTTTTATTTTTGAATCTATTTAACTGTGCGTTGTGTAACTCTCAAAGTGCGTTACATAACGCTCTGTGTCTATGTTTTTCGCTGAACTGGCTCTCAGTGAGTTATGCAACGCACATGTTGCGTTATGTAACGTTCTATCGCCAAGAGGCGCCTTTAACTTCGATTTTTCGCCTTTTTCTCTTCCTTCTTCTCCAAACCGACAGAACCCTTCTTCTTTCTCCAAAAACTTCTCTCTCTCTCTCTCTCTCTCTCTCTCTCAATACTCTCAACTCCCTCACTCTCTCTCTCGACTGAGACCACCTTTCTACTCCTCTCTCTCTCCTCTACAAACTCCACCCACTCACTCTTTCTCTCTCTTCCCCTTTCTCTCAATTCTCTAAAACCCTAGCAACCACCTTCACCCTCTTTTCCGGCGATCCGACCGTCGGATTTTCAATCGGCTTCAGCAACAAGCTCTCCATGGTCCTCCACTTCACCTCTCGCTCTTCTTCTTAAAGGTTACTCTCATCCTTTGTTATCTTATTTCAATGGCTCCACCCAAAACCGCCACAAATAAAAGGTCTAGGAGAAACCCCCAAGGTGCATCCTCTTCCAACCCGGAACAACCCGACCAAACTGACAACATACCAATGGACATAGCCCCATCTTCTATGGGTGAAAATTGAGCCATCACTAGCAACAACCAATTTTTCTTCTCTCGGGATACTTGTTTCCGTTACTTCAATAGTAGCATTCTTGGAAATAACCGTGGTCTAACCGATTGTTACTACCTTAAACAACACCCGGAAGAAACTAACATATCCTTTGCAAATTATGAGTGGATCGCCTCAAACCTTATCTTGATCATTGGTCCATATCCGGTCTTTTGGATTGTACCGAGGCTTTTCGGCCCCATCTTGTCAAACTTTTCTATGCCAACCTTCGAGTGACCTATACCAACGACTTGCCAATAGCTCACTCCTATGTATGTGGCGTGGCTATTCACCTAACCATGGAAAAACTTTGTCGATATTTCGGGTTGAAAGATGAAGGAAGCACATTTTATGTGCATCAAGATTGGCCCTCTAATCATCATGGAGACATAGAATCTTTTGAGAAATATCATGAGTGGTTCTATTGTTGGCAAGCGGTTGACCTAGCTCAATTCTCGGCCACCAATCTCCCGGCATATCATTGCTTCCTCTTCTTGATCATCAACAACGTCATAGCTCCCAAGAAAACCATCAAGGCAAATGTTGAGAAGAGAGAGGTGTTTCTTTGAGGTCAATACTTGAGAAGAAATCAATGGTGAACATTCCCTATCTCATCCTTAGCCACATGCACAAGGTCCCGCCAATCGACCCAAATGTTTCTCCCTTATGGCCACATCATGTCACACCCCGAGACGGGGGTGACAACCCGCCGCGTATAAACGCTAGGCGTACAAGCATCACATACACTATCAACAATAGATAATAATTGCCACATTTATTGAATAATAATTATTGTCTTACAATAACGACAACATGTCTAACATGGTGGATTTATTGTGGAATTTCCCCATGCTAGATCAAATGTTTAAAGCAACTAATTAAACAAAATAGAATAAATTAACAACTTGTGGCAATTTAATGACCCGCTTCTATCATCTTGTCTCACTCAGTTTGCGGATACGCTTCGCCATGTTTCTCGATACCTGGATCTAAAATAAATAACAATACGGATGAGAGCCCTGACAACTCTCAGTGCGATACTACAAATACAAATATATATTCAACTATTTAAAATAAACAATTAAGATGAAAACACGTTATTAAATTGAGGGGCTTAAGGATGAAATATTTTTAATAACTCATATCAACTATAAGTATCATTTCACTTTTATAACTTTTGTTGTCCTGCACAATGAGTCGCATGGCCAGCACCCTGTTTCATCTCCATCCTGTCATGAGCAGGCCGCATGTGGAGGGTAACAAGCATGTACATGTCAAGTTCCTGGGTGGGTTTCTCAAGGTACCTGGGACTTAGTTCTCTTTATCATTCATGTGTATTTCATGTATGTGCCATGACGCCAAGACTCAGTCAAGAATTAAAATGCACTGAATCCTATAATTAATCATAAAAATATCGCAAAGGAAAATAAATTCATATTTATAAATGTCTATATACCTATAAATTTTTAAGAGACCCCAAACGTTATATTATATAATAAACTAATGGTAATAATTATAATGCAATTAATTCCAAGTGAATAATATTCTGTTACGTTATTGTAAGCTAATAGTTTAAGTAAATATACAGATCCGAAATTTGTTCTTTTATTAAGGGTTTTTCCAAAAACTAGGTGTCCACCGTACCCTATAAACCTTTCAGAAAATCCGAAACCCAAAGTATAGGTATTCATACACTTATAACATATACTAGGAGATGAGCATTAAAATAAAATATTTAGTTCAGGGAAAAGATGCAGTTTGACTATTCCCTAACCATGCGTGTATACGTACCAGTATGTTTTCTAAGAAAATCTTTTACAAAAAAAATCATGTAAGGTGTATTAAAATTTCATGATTTAAAAAGCTTTCTAGATTCTCCTGTTCAGAACAGATCTGATTTGCATAAAACTAACGTGAAGTCAAAATTCATTTTTGTTTAAGTAAGAGTACAAGTATAGATTTCTAGAAAACACATAATATGAACCGTTGGTTGAATAAAGGTCTTATCGGGTCAAAACGTTGGTACTCAGAAATTAGTATGAAAAACTTATAAGAAAACGAAATGGGGCATACAAGGGGATCAAAATAGATATAATATTTATTGGTAAGTACAGGTATACTTACGTAACTAAAAATTCAAAGAGGAATATTAGTACCAACTACTTATAATAATATCTTCATGTAACGGAAGTAAGTGAGTCAAAAACCACCTATATATGCTTATATACATGCGCAAGTAAAATGTTTAAAAACGAGATACTAACTTTAATTCTTTGTTTTTAGTAAAATCCTTCTGGACAGGGAAAGCAGGGAGACAAGAATATGTTATACGCATGAAAAATATTATCATTTGTCAATAGTAAAACATATGTCAGGTTAAATATCCGCACCTTAATGCTGAAGAAAAACAAAGAAAGCTTAAATGGTCGAGGGTTCGAAGCTACGCGTGCCTAAGTCCAGTCCCTCGTCAATCCCGTCTCTCGCTGATCATCTCCCCATTCAGTTAGAAGGTCGGGTGAAAAGACAGTGGAGTTTAGGTATAGTAATTAGTTGTACGTGGTAGGAGGGGGCCTTCCTTTGTACTGTTCAAGGTAGATCCTTTTCATATCATTTGAAATATTGCCTGTATCCTTGTCGTGCTTGTAAGGTAAGTCTAAGAGTGGAAATTGTATTACTTGGGGGAGGGGTTGGTATACAAAAGGAAATCAATTACTAGCTACGCAAATTTAGATGCACTGTACAAATTGGATTATGGAAATAATCTTCTGTGGGATATCAACTTGGAGAGGAGGCAAGGAAGAGGCCAGCGCCTACTGCTATAATGGGCCAGGCTCTAAAGGTGCGTATTTTAACATGGGCTCGTATATGTAGGTCACCCCGTTAGTTTCAAACCCGAATCTAATTAACGTTCGTTAGTGCGAAATTTCTAACGACCAGTTTAGTTTTCGAATAAATAAAAAATTAAAAATCCAAATTTCCATAATGTTACATTCTTACCCCCTTAAAAAGAATTTCGTCCTCGAAATTCGACAAGTGAAATAATAATAACTATATATCTATATCTGTATTACAATTTTAAAATTATGTAATGTTACGTATCCACCCGCTTAGAACTCATGTTCATTCCTCTGAACAAGTTCGAGGTTTAACATTTCTAAAAGTATTAACTAAGTTTCCCAGGTTGTAATCTGTAGACATCTGAGTTGATCTTTGGTTTGTGTGCTTTCTCGTTGCCCTAAACACTTGGAGGATTGATAACTAAGCAACTAACCTTAATATTTTTCAGGATGTAAGGTAAATTATTCAAATGGAACCCATAGTACCTGCTGAAAATTCTATGAAGGCATCATCCTCCACGGTTTTCTCTACTTCCCCAGTTGCTTCTATGCCTTCTTTTGCACCATGAGAACAACAATAATGTTGCACTCCAACCCTGCCATAGTTTCTTGTTTCTGGATGGGTAGTTATATGAATTGGGTTTCCTCTATTTATTCCAGCCCCTAGAACGGGCCTTATTTTGTCTTGCGGTTTAGGCCTAGGACAATATATCTCGTTGGATGTGTCCAGTTTCATTGCAGTTGAAGCATTGTCCAGAAAGAACACGACACTGTGACTCAGCATGTGGTAGTTGGCAGCATCTACACCATCCTTCCTTGTATACTCCAGCTCCCATCCTTGGGGTTACGACCTTAGGTGCGTCAATCTTTGGCCTTACATTACGAGAGCCACCTTCTTGGCCGATATGAGGTTCGTAAGACTCGATCGTTGCTGCCTGGGACATCAGATCAGGGAGAAGGTCGAGATCTGGCCTGTCTATGAGTTGGGCCAGACGTGGGTTCAATCCACGTAGGTACTGTTGTCTCAGATGGAATTGGTCATTGGCAATGTCAGGAGCGTAACGCATCAAGCCTTCAAACTTGGAGTTAAACTCTGTGACCGTGCCTCCATCTTGTTTGAGGTTCAAAAAGTTTTGGCGAAGTTTCTCCCTCGACAGGGTGTCCAAATATCGTCCTTCGAACTGCCTCTTGAACCATTCCCAAGGAATGACGTCTGGATTACCATTGTAACGTCTCTTAGCCTCTTGCCACCAGAAACGAGCATGGCCTACCAGAAATTGAGTCGCTAGTTCCACTTGGTTCACTTCTGGTGCACGAACTAAGCGAAACTTGTCTTGGATCTCAGCCAGCCAGTCCTCAGCTGCTAAGAAACCTTTAGCCCCATCGAAGTTGGACGGACGGAGGGAGGAGAAAGAGCGGTAGAGCTCGTAAAAGTCGTCCCCTTCGCGAGGCCTAACTTCAGTTGCTGCTCGAACAACACGTTCCAAGCCTTGCAAGACTGCCTCCAAGGTTGCTGCATTTTGGTTGTTATGCCTAGGAGGAGAGGGAGCATTGGCGCAATGTCCACGTACCATCTAAAGGGAACACAACAACAACAGAGCCTTAAGAGCAACGTAAAGCTTTCTAAAATCAAAAGTACTTTACTCCAAACAAAATATATAATGTATTTATTTGATAAGAAAATAACTAAGTAAAATAATCAAGTTACAAGATAAGGAGCTTATTATTATTATTTTGCTATCCCAAGTAACACTAGCAAGAAGCTCAAACTCGAATGAACGAACTAAACTAACGTACACCATTTAAATGGAAAAATTAAAAACTAGAAAGGAGATTCTAATAAGAGAACTCTCTGTCCACTTTTCATTATCTCTACCAAAGAAGGTTTCCACAGGTTCTACCTCCGAATTGACTTCCTCTGTAGGTAAGACTAATCCGAGCTTTAACTCAGTGTTGCTAAGGTACGAAGGTGGGGAATGAGGAGGAATATGTTCGGTGTAAGGATTTTCAGCTGCATCATTTCTTGTGTGACCTCCTTGTTCATAAAAGTCTTCAAGAATCGTTAGGAAGGACATTGTTTCTCCGTCCCTTTGGCAAAACTTGACGCGCATTGGGTGTTCACACAGTGGCTAAAACTTCACGGCCTTCTCCACTTGATATAACATGGCATGATTGTGGTATAGCCAGTCCCTTCCTAAGATTAGGTCATAAGATGCCGTGTTATAAATGATCGGGTCCACCGGCCACTTGTAGTTTTCCACCTTCACCTCCAAGTTGTAACAAGTTTTTGCAAAAATCTTGTGGTCTCTCCCGAAAATTTTAATTGTACGCCAAGTCTTGGAACGTTTCACACTAAAATCACTCGCTGAAACGAACTCCGAGGAGATTAGGGACACACTGTGATGATTGCTAACCACGGTAAGGGCTGTAACACCTGATATGTTGCAATATCCTTTAACACGTTCCATCTAGGAGGAAAAGCATCAAACTTTAATTAATTAATAATATTGGACAATTATCTTCCTTAAATTTTGGGATGAGACACTAATATGTTTTCATAGCAGGTAAAGTAACGACATCTCCGAAGGAGAGCCATCGTTAAGCGTCAAAATCTACGAAGAAAAGAAGGACTCTCTCTAAAGAACGGGTCAGAAATTGATATTGTATGTGCCGGGCTCTGATACCAACTAAAGTTGTCACACCCCGAGACGGGGGTGACAACCCGCCGCGTATAAACGCTAGGCGTACAAGCATCACATACACTATCAACAATAGATAATAATTGCCACATTTATTGAATAATAATTATTGTCTTACAATAACGACAACATGTCTAACATGGTGGATTTATTGTGGAATTTCCCATGCTAGATCAAATGTTTAAAGCAACTAATTAAACAAAATAGAATAAATTAACAACTTGTGGCAATTTAATGACCCGCTTCTATCATCTTGTCTCACTCAGTTTGCGGATACGCTTCGCCATGTTTCTCGATACCTGGATCTAAAATAAATAACAATACGGATGAGAGCCCTGACAACTCTCAGTGCGATACTACAAATACAAATATATATTCAACTATTTAAAATAAACAATTAAGATGAAAACACGTTTATTAAATTGAGGGGCTTAAGGATGAAATATTTTTAATAACTCATATCAACTATATGTATCATTTCACTTTTATAACTTTTGTTGTCCTGCACAATGAGTCGCATGGCCAGCACCCCTGTTTCATCTCCATCCTGTCATGAGCAGGCCGCATGTGGAGGGTAACAAGCATGTACATGTCAAGTTCCTGGGTGGGTTTCTCAAGGTACCTGGGACTTAGTTCTCTTTATCATTCATGTGTATTTCATGTATGTGCCATGACGCCAAGACTCAGTCAAGAATTAAAAATGCACTGAATCCTATAATTAATCATAAAATATCGCAAAGGAAAATAAATTCATATTTATAAATGTCTATATACCTATAAATTTTTAAGAGACCCCAAACGTTATATTATATAATAAACTAATGGTAATAATTATAATGCAATTAATTCCAAGTGAATAATATTCTGTTACGTTATTGTAAGCTAATAGTTTAAGTAAATATACAGATCCGAAATTTGTTCTTTTATTAAGGGTTTTTCCAAAAACTAGGTGTCCACTGTACCCTATAAACCTTTCAGAAAATCCGAAACCCAAAGTATAGGTATTCATACACTTATAACATATACTAGGAGATGAGCATTAAAATAAAATATTTAGTTCAGGGAAAAGATGCAGTTTGACTATTCCCTAACCATGCGTGTACACGTACCAGTATGTTTTCTAAGAAAATCTTTTACAAAAAAAATCATGTAAGGTGTATTAAAATTTCATGATTTAAAAAGCTTTCTAGATTCTCCTGTTCAGAACAGATCTGATTTGCATAAAACTAACGTGAAGTCAAAATTCATTTTTGTTTAAGTAAGAGTACAAGTATAGATTTCTAGAAAACACATAATATGAACCGTTGGTTGAATAAAGGTCTTATCGGGTCAAAACGTTGGTACTCAGAAATTAGTATGAAAAACTTATAAGAAAACGAAATGGGGCATACAAGGGGATCAAAATAGATATAATATTTATTGGTAAGTACAGGTATACTTACGTAACTAAAAATTCAAAGAGGAATATTAGTACCAACTACTTATAATAATATCTTCATGTAACGGAAGTAAGTGAGTCAAAAACCACCTATATATGCTTATATACATGCGCAAGTAAAATGTTTAAAAACGAGATACTAACTTTAATTCTTTGTTTTTAGTAAAATCCTTCTGGACAGGGAAAGCAGGGAGACAAGAATATGTTATACGCATGAAAAATATTATCATTTGTCAATAGTAAAACATATGTCAGGTTAAATATCCGCACCTTAATGCTGAAGAAAAACAAAGAAAGCTTAAATGGTCGAGGGTTCGAAGCTACGCGTGCCTAAGTCCAGTCCCTCGTCAATCCCGTCTCTCGCTGATCATCTCCCCATTCAGTTAGAAGGTCGGGTGAAAAGACAGTGGAGTTTAGGTATAGTAATTAGTTGTACGTGGTAGGAGGGGGCCTTCCTTTGTACTGTTCAAGGTAGATCCTTTTCATATCATTTGAAATATTGCCTGTATCCTTGTCGTGCTTGTAAGGTAAGTCTAAGAGTGGAAATTGTATTACTTGGGGAGGGGTTGGTATACAAAAGGAAATCAATTACTAGCTACGCAAATTTAGATGCACTGTACAAATTGGATTATGGAAATAATCTTCTGTGGGATATCAACTTGGAGAGGAGGCAAGGAAGAGGCCAGCGCCTACTGCTATAATGGGCCAGGCTCTAAAGGTGCGTATTTTAACATGGGCTCGTATATGTAGGTCACCCCGTTAGTTTCAAACCCGAATCTAATTAACGTTCGTTAGTGCGAAATTTCTAACGACCAGTTTAGTTTTCGAATAAATAAAAAATTAAAAATCCAAATTTCCATAATGTTACACATCATTTCTCACATTCTCTACAAGGAAGGGTCAATCCAAATATGCATATGTGGGGCCAACCTCCTTCTTTCAATGACTTCTCACGCCCCAAAAATCTCATCAATGTGTTCAAGACCACGGGGTGGGTCCTTACCGCCGATAACCATCTCATAGCCAATCCAAATGACAAGAAGAATTCTTGGATTGTAGCACCTGGCGCCAAGGCAAACCAATTTGCTCCAATCGGCCAAGAGCCTATTTTTGATGCACCGCCCAGCTCAAGGGGCACTTCTTCCTCTTCCGTGCCTTTTGACCTCAAGGACTACTTGGACAGTCAATTCAATGCCTTCAATGCTAATGTCAATGAGCAATTCGGCATTATCAATACGACCTTGGACAACTATGGCATTCGCATGGACACCCTTGAACACGGGTTTGCCACTTGGAAGGAAGAAGAGAAAGCCCACCGCCAAAACACCACTACCGCGATCACCAACCTTCAAAATGATTTCCAAAAATTTTGGGGTGACACGGAGCGAGATTTCAAGAAAATCCTAAAGTGGAGCAAGAAGGCGGCCTCCTCAAGTGGAGCCGGTGATGTTGATTCCGAGGAGGATTAAATTGCTCTCTCACCAAAACCTTGGCCAAAACCCTCTCAAACCCTTAGCCTTTCCTTTTTTTTTTTTTTTATGCTTTCAATAGTTTCTTTGCCTTATGTGCTTCTCTTTTGAATTCTTGGTGTTTTGCATGGCTAAATGGTTTCTATTATGTTGTATGACTCTTCTTTTAAGTTGAATGAATTGTTGTGTGCAAAATGACTTTGTTCATTTTTTTTATATATTCTAATTACCTCTTCCTCTATTCTTATGCATGCATGTTCTATATTTATGCCTTGATTAAACCCTGTTAGATACCCCTAAACAAGTGACCTTAGTCGCCAAATTCTTTTTGAAAGGGGGAGGATTTTTATGGTTTATATTCAAGTGCTTATTGGGTTTCATTTTCCCTATTTGCAAAAAGGGGGAGATTTAGATAATTTGTGGTATTCTGCCTTGTTGTATCAAGTCCCAAATTTACCTTAGGTGTTGTTTTGCAACTCGGCAAAAGGGGGAGATTGTAGGTTAAACATTTTCTCTCGATTTCCCGATTTGCAAAACAACACCGAAACCCTAAAACTAATATATCCATTTAGTGTTTTATAGCTAGATTCTTTGAAGAATGGACTAAAGCAAGTGTGGCACACGTTTTGGAGCTTCAAGAGATTACTTTGGACTAGTTGGAGTCAATAGTTTAGGTATATTTAATCTCTAAACTAATCTCAGTCGTTTTGCTGCTAGAATGCTGGTTTTCAGTACAGTGCGTTGTACAACGCAATTATCGCGTTAGACAACGCACCAATACTTTGCTGAACTTCTCTTCGTTTTGGTTACAATAGACAGTGCGTTACATAACGCTCTAGAACGTTGTGTAACGCACTTGGAAAGTCATACAATGCATCACCTCCCGTTGTGCAACGCTTCTCTTTGCCTATCTAAACAGAGCGTTACACAACGCTCTGCACGATCGCACAACGCTCTTTTGTAAATTCTCTGGAATTTCTGGTCTCTTTTTTTAGCCAAAATTCCAAGCATTTAATGCATTTAATGAGGCGTTGTATAACTGACCAAGGCGTCGTGTAACGCGTCTGTGTTTCTTTAATCCTTGAGCAGTTTTTTATGCGTCATGTAATGCGTCGTCACGTTACACAACGCATCTGACACCTTTTTTAGCCGTTGAGTTTGTCTCTGTTGAAGTGTTGCATAACGGGTCCCTTGCGTTGTGCAACGCTCTGACAACTCAAACGGATACCTTATCCGTTCTGTCTTATCATAACGGTTATCTGTGCGTTACACAACGACCTATTACGTTGTGCAACGCACTGATAACTGTACAGTTCAGCTTTTGGCCTGTTTATAACGGTTAGTGATGCGTTGCACAACGCGTCTTGTGCGTCGTGTAACGCACTGGGTATTTTTTAGTTGTTTTGGAGCTCTTGGCGCCTTCTATTTATAGCAGCCCCTTTGGGACTGCAAAAACACTTTTGCTAGCTTGCTAAATCAGTCTTTCTGAGCTCCAATCAGCCAACTCTAAAACCCTCCTGTGTTTGAGCATTAAAATAGCAAAACCATTAAGATTAGAGTGCGTAAACCAATCCACTAGTGCTAATTGCTAGATTTGTTGAGTGATTTGGTTAGATCCTCAATTCTTTGAGTGTTTGTGCTTGTCTAATTGAGTTAGGCCAATCCACCTTGAGAGTACTTGTAACAAGGTGATTTGGTTCGAATTTGTAGTCCCGTTCGTTGTGGAATTGAACGGAGCGCGTCCTATTTCGTGGTTGCGGAACTCCCGGAGACGTACGACTAAGGCTAGCACTTCCTAGCGGGTCGGAACTCAGTAATATATCGCGTGTCACTTCTTTTCTTCTCTCTTTACTTCCCTTGCTTTGTGAATTACTTGTGATTTGTTATTATTGTTAGACCAAGTTTGAATTGAACCAAATATTGACCATACCGGTTTAGAAAGTTGTTGTTGTGCCTATTCACCCCTCTCTAGGCCTTCAAATTAGGGACAACATAAACAATCCAAACTCTTCACAAAATTACACACTTTGGAATACTTCTTTCTTTATTTCTCTTATTCTCACACCATCCAAACAAAACCCATGAGAAGTTGAATTCACATCCTCTGCCGCGCGCTGTTGGCCGCATTTTTTATCTCAATCGTCTGATCTAATCTGAATGGCCCCTAGAAAATACCAGATTGGTAGGCTCGAAAAAATTGAACCGTCCAAATCAGATCTGACGGCTCGTATGAGAAGTGCGGTTGTATCGCGCGGCAGAGGATACAGATCCATGAGAAGCTAGTGACTAAGAATATTTCCAAAGACATGCATGGCCTTAAATATTGAGTGATTCATAAATTCATAATATAATAACGGTATAAATTCCTTAACTATATATACAAAAAGAAAAAGAAAAAACAACGGGGCCCATTTAAATTTCCGCGAGAAGTGTCTGTGAATTAAATGGTAATAACTGTAAAGAAAGTTTAGAGAATTCAACTGCCCAAATAAGTTATCCAATTATAGCGAAAGTTAATATTAAATAAAATAACCAATAAATAAATTGTTGGTGTATAAATTTGTATTTTCCATTTAATAAAAAAATCCTAAAATTTGTTCATTTTTTTCATTTCTTTGGTTTGCAAGGCCGGGTTAAAATATAAAAGTATCCATATTTTCTTCATTTTTTTAT
This sequence comes from Rhynchospora pubera, assembly GCA_028095005.1. Classification (NCBI taxonomy): domain Eukaryota; kingdom Viridiplantae; phylum Streptophyta; class Magnoliopsida; order Poales; family Cyperaceae; genus Rhynchospora; species Rhynchospora pubera. Next base: position 16,098 of record JAMFTS010005213.1, on the reverse strand, counting down.
TAGTTGCTAATAAAACACATATCAACAAAAAATTGTTGTACAAAAAATAACAATTAAAAAAAATTGAGAAGAATACAAGTACAAACCAACATGACTTGTTCTTAATTCTTTGATTTTATCCCAAATTAATGCCAAATGATAGTTCAATTTTTAGTTGTCACATAAACAACACAGAGATAATTTAAAAAAAAAATCAACATATATTGTTCAATTCAATGATTTGTTTTTTTTTTCTTTTTTTTGAAAACAGAAACGTTTTTTCTTTATCAATTGGAGGATATTGAATTTGCTTTTGATTAATCATACTTTTTACTATATAACGATTTACGGAACTGCGGAACCAAACTACCAAAGTAGGACTCTACAGGAGTTCAGGTGCACATTTTCCTCGACCCACTGGCCACTGGCCACCTCACCTGTCCTCCTTTCGCGTTTCGCCAAATGACCCACCTGCCAGACGTATCACGCTCGTGCATATTGATTAATTTTTCCCAAATTCTTGCGATTATTATTATTATTTTCTGGATAAGCAAGTGCGTCCAAATATTAACGTCACATTTTTTAATTTCTCCTCAACTGTCATATGCTGCCTATAACGCTCTCTCTTCTATATGAATTATAATGTCATCTTTTTGCCTTTTCGTTGAAACCAAGGAGCAGCACAATCCTCACCGAGGCATTTCGACAAACACATCATGTGCACTCTCGAAAAGAGGGGTCGTGTGCTGATCCTTACCCTCACCGGCTCCGGCGAGCACCGCCTCGGCCCGGACGTGATCTCTTCCCTCCGCTCAGCGCTTGCCACTGCCCGCTCCGACTCAACAGCGGGCGCTCTTGTCGTTACCAACGAAGGTCGGTTCTTCTGCAACGGCTTCGACCTCGCCTGGACTGGGAACTCCAAAGCAAAGCTCATGACCTTAGTTTCCCAAGCCAAACCTCTGATCGCTGATCTAGTTTCTCTTCCCATGCCGACAATCGCGGCTGTTTCGGGCCACGTGGCGGCAGCTGGGGTGATGTTTGCTCTGGCCCATGATTATGTGTATATGAGAGGAGATCGAGGTGTGTTTTACTGTAGTGAGTTGGATGTTGGGTTGCCTTTCCCGCCTTATTTCATGGTTCTTATGCGAAGTAAGCTAACTAAACCAGGGTAAGGAACTGTTTTATGATCTTTTGTGGAATGTCTGGTTAGGAGTTAGAGCTTTTGAGTTGCCGAATTGGCCTTAATCCAGCTTTTATGTTTGTTTGATTTTATAAAGAGTTCAAACCCTCTATGTTTTGGGACCAGCTTGCATTTCTAGTTAGTAGTGGGACATCAAGTTTGAGATTGATAATTTATCAGAAATGATAACTGTAATCTATAGTTTTGCCATCCTTTATCATCGCTAACAAAGTGAACACATAAAACATACATGATGAACATATAGTTGATCAAAGTGAACACCTGCAAACAAATAAATGTTGGCATCTCTAGTTTAGATTTTTATATGCATATTCAACTTATTTTTATTGATCTTATTTGTTTGTATGTGTTTACTTTAATCACTATATATCTTCACCTTGTCTATTTGATTTGATCACTTTCTGTTTAGTGATGGCAAGAGATGGCAAAACTGCAGATGGCAGTAATCAATTTCCAAATTTATAATAGTACTTATGTGGTGCATACTAATCAGACATGGAATTAGAAGTCTGATATGATCGGATTGATATGATTTGATCCACATTAATCATGTTATGATACTCGTAATCTATATTTTATGACAACTTAAGATATAACATTATTCATGCATACCACTATTAATACTAGCCAGTATAAGATAGACAAATTGACAATTATAACATAGTTCATGCCAAAGTAGCAAACTAGCAATTACCATTTCATTGAACCCTGGATTAAAATGTTCATACTAGGGGGGGGGGGGGGGGGGGGGGGGGGGGAAATAGTAGTGGGTTCTCATTATAGAGTTAAATTATAAATTTCAGGAAACCACTTTCACATTTTTCTTCCTGTAATTCCAGGACACTACGTGACTTGGCACTAGGAGCAAAGAAGATAAATGCTATAGAGGGGAAGGAGAGAGGTCTTGTTGATAAGGTGTTTGAGAGTGCCTCCGATGTGTTGCCAGAAGCGGTGAAGATGGCAGAGCAGCTAGCGGCTAGGAATTGGATCGGAGGGGTATATGCATCAATTCGCATGTCCATGTACCCCGACTTGTGCCGGTCTGTGGGGCTCCCACAAGAAAGTGACGATGAAGTAGAAAAGCATTTTGTTTCCAGGCTCTGAAGCAATAATTTCCACATTCCATATAGGTATTATATGTTTTTTCTTTTCATTTTCAATTCAAGTATTCAGGACAAGTATTTCACTGTGTTTGCAAATGTAAGAACCAATATTCTAATTGGCAGAAACTAACACCTGACCAATATAAATTATAAATATTTGTAAATCTATCCTGGCTATATTTAACCTGACAATGCTGACATAATTATATGCAATAACTATTTTTCTTGACATTAGATGATCAGTTTAACAATTTTTTGGTTTCTCTGCAACTAAATAAAATTTAATGTATATTTACAAATCATAACTTATATCTAAAATTTCCTGTGGGCTTTACAGTCCAAGTACCAATTTTATCTGTACTGGTACTTAATTTCAATTGCTTAAAACCTCAGTTAGTTAGGACTTGGGACATATTTATGGTGCCTTATTTTGATGTAGTCTTCTCTTTACTACTTCAATGTCCTCAAATTGATTTTCTGTTCAAACTTCTTATTCGTCGTTTTCCTTAACTTTGTAATAACCAATTTTGCAATCTTCCTTGTTGCAGATTATACTTATCACCGAACTGTTATGTTGGCACCATCAAGGCTTTTTACCAATAAAATGTCAATGCAACTGCTTAGTTGGTAGACGTGGTACCTCTGCTAGGACCTTTATCGTTTGAATAATGTCATTGTCATGATGTGTACTGAAACAGGAAAAACAAAGAAAAAGAAAAAACAAATGCGTTAAATTTTAACCACTGCAAACACTTTAGTTGAATCTTTGCAATCCTTTATTGTTCATTCTCAAATATAGAAAGGTGCCTTTTATATTTATTTGCAATATAAATATATTTGCGCAGTGGGCTTATTTTGACTGATCAGCACAGAATTCTAATTTACTATTTTTTATGTTGTATGTTATTTATCTGTACCTTCTTCAGGATTTATGGATTATACTTGGTACGAATTAAATATAGAACCACATGTGCCAACAAGGACTTCATCAAATAGGCAAATATACTATTGACTTTTTATATGCACCTGCATAAAATTTAAATAAACCTGAATTGACCTTATGACATATAAAATCAAACTGCACTAAAAAAAAAGAGGAAAAAAAAATGAGAACTGTACTTTGAAAAGAAGAAAATGGAGGGGAGATGAAGATGATGTCAGTTGACTTGAAGGTTTTGTGACAGGTTGGATTCAGCACAGCTGTGTAACCTCCAATTCTTTCCTGAATAATTATTTATATAGTCAATTTTCTGATTTTCTCAGAGGTAAAAAAAATACGTGGAGATTGGATTATAGATACTTTTGAATGATTTAGTATATGATTAATCTATTAAAAAAACATGTTGACGTAGACTAAAATTTAAAATTTATGTACTTTTTGGTAGTATTGATCCAAGATTAAATTTGTCACCTTATTCTTTAGTTGGTAACATTAGATAATATTATATACTACTATTTTTTTTTTCTTTCGGCACTAACCCGTTTTATTCAATTTGCTTCTTTGATGGTCATGTAAAAAAATTTAAGAATTACATTTTATTTTATATTATAGCAAACTCTTGAAGCAACAAAAATAAAAGTACATTCAGACGCATGTGGCTCCAGATAATATATGACTGCTCGCATTAATTGCTTACCAACCCGTCAGAGCATATTTCTAATCCATATGGCAATTGCATATTTAAACTCAATCATTCTATTAATCAAACGACTAGGGTTGTCTCCAGCCTTACAAGAAACCCTTTTCATGTGCGTACAAGCATACAACCGGCCACCGGGCAAGTCCGATTTATGTTGCGTGTACAGCCTTCAATGCCATCATTAATAAACTAAATCAGTACGTAACGACTCGCTACTCAGAGAACTCATCACGCGGAGCCACAGAAGATCCCCTACGTTATTACGATTTGATGATCTAGGCCGTTGGATCAAAAAGAAAACCCCATCGCTTGATTAGATTACCCCTTGTAACGCTCCTCAGGAAGCACAAAACCTCCTTTCTAGACCGCCCCACCCTTCTTCCCCGTCAAATATCAATCTAGTCCCGGCATAAACACCTTCACAGACGACGAGTGGACCCCACTGTCACTTTTTTACTTAATGGTTTGCTACACCTGGTCTAAGAATATTTGCTAGTTATCCCATTGTGACGCTCGAGAGAGCGAGAGAGCGGGCCCAGGCGGAGACTCTCACACCAAGTAAAACAACTCCTCTCTCTCTCTCTCTCTCTCTGAACTCGATCCCTAATCAATCTCGATAAACTATTATTCACAAAACAAAACAAATTCGACCACGAAAGAAAGAGATCGAGCGAAGCGAATTGAGTTGGTACAAGATAGAAGAAGAGGCGATTGGATTGGATGGGGGACGAGAAATTGCCGAGTTCGATGGGGAGTAGAGAGAGGGATCGCGAGCTGCTCATCCCCGTCGCCGGTGACGGTCCCTCCGCCGATCCCGACCTCAAAGCTTCCTCCTCCGCCGCCTCTGCCTCTCACCACCTCTCCACCTCCAGCCGTGAGGTATTATGGTCTTTTGCTTCACTTTCAATTTAGTAGCTGACTCGGTTTTAGTCTAATTGGGGTTTCTGATAGCTTAATTTTGGGAACTGGAAGTGATTTTTGATATTGGGTTTATTTTCTGGGATAGTTGGATCAAGATCGGCATTTCTTTTTGCTTTTAGCTTATTATAAGGAAATTATATTTTGGTGAAAGGTGTATGTTGTTTATTTAGTTGAAGATGACTAATTAGTATAAAAGGCTTCACTGAAGTAGGAAATAGAGTTTCATGGTTCTAGTTTAACACAATTTAGTGGTATTTGAACTTGACTACTTGCTCTAAATGAGGTGGAGCTCTTGCTTCAGTCAGTGCGATAAATTATTATCGACATAACATTAGTTTTTTCTTCTGTAAATGAAGTGGGGATAAACTTGGTTATTGAATTAGGAGCTCGTTTTAAGCTTGATTGTTCAGTGCTGCATTTTCTTATTGTTTTACAAATTTTGCACTGAATTCTGTTTTTCTCTAGCTTCTGGAGAAGCAAGCTTTCTTAAAAATGAAGTATAAAGTACTTAATTAATTTCCATTTTAAAGTGTACCCTCGTGTTCCATCTAGAAATGTTAAGAATCTGAATTTCTTATTAGAAAATGAAATCGAGGACCATCTATTGCGTAGATTGTTTTTCTTTATGTTACTCCACCTTATTCTCTTCAACTCGGTTTATGTTTGATTTTTAGGCTTTCCATAAGGTGATCCGAAGTTGGGCTTCAAAAAAATTTATGACGGGCTGGTAACTCTCGTGTTTTTGTATATTCCAAAATACATTGAAGTGGCTCTTTTTTCATTCGTCTCTGATGTTTTTTTTCTTTGTTTTTGTCTCAGTGTAATTCTTTTTCCCATAGCCGTTACTTTCTACATAACCTGGTGGTTCATTCATTTTGTTGATGGCTTTTTCTCTCCAATATATGCCCAGCTTGGAATCAACATATTTGGTTTGCTCTCTCTCTCTCTCTTATTCCCCCCCTCCCCTGTACCTGTGCTTTTTTAATGTTGTTTATTTCACTCTAGAAGTAAAAACCAATTATAAAAGGTTTTTATTGTCTTGCGCTGGCAAGAGGGTAAACATAGATATTTGTTTTAAGAAAAATGTTTAATGTTTTTGGGTTGAAGAGAAAGTTCATGTTAGTCAAGGCATTTCCATATCAGTTCCTCTTTTTGCGCTATGTTTGGTTACTCAAGGTTGGTTTTTTTTATTAACTTATGTAGGTCTTGGATTCATTACCTCGATAACTTTTATATTTTTGGTCGGCGTGTTCATGTCTTCTTGGGTTGGTGCATCTATTCTGAGCCTTGGTGAGTGGATTATCAAAAGAATGCCATTTGTTCGTCATATCTACAATGCATCCAAGCAAATCAGCGCTGCCATCTCTCCTGGTACTCTCTCTCTCTCTCTCTCCTCTCTCACACACACACACACACTGGTGCGCTCGCGCACACACACACACATGTGTGTGTGGTGGCGCATAATAATGTTGAATAAAAAAGAAGGATAAATGTGGTTTTAAGGAGTTTGTGGGCTTCTATATAACAGTTGTTAGGATTCTAGATATATTGATATATTGAATGATGTATGTCCCTTTTTAGTATGTTTTTTTTTTTAAATATGAAAAGTATCTTATGCCCCTTAAAATAGCACCTGTATCATGCTGCTCTCAGTTTGTTGGAAAGGATCACCTAATCCCTGCATTCTGCTCAGTTATGCTGAGAGGGACTGGAAGAATAGATGGGTATTGACGTATCTTTTGAAGTAAAGAATCTATATGCACTTCATATTTTATGTTGTTATGCATAATATATCTCTTTTTTTATGCATACACATTTTTCAGGGATCTGCATGGGCACACATGATATATCTCATTAATAACATCAGTGAATAATTTTTCTATACTTTGTGAAGAAACTGCACTTATTATGGTTTTTGCTCATGCAGATCAAAACAAACAAGCCTTTAAAGAAGTGGTCATCATAAGGCACCCACGTGTTGGCGAGTATGCTTTTGGGTTCATCACCTCTTCTGTTGTTCTCCAGGTTCTTTAATAAGCTGCATTACTGTTCTTCCTTTTTTATAATCTCTATTAAGTTGATTTGGTTTATTATTTTCTAGATCCTTCCAATCAAGTATTGTGCACTTCTGTTATGACAGGGTTATTCTGGTCAAGAGGAGCTGTACTGTGTATATGTGCCAACTAACCACTTATACATTGGAGATATCTTCATGGTCAATTCTCGAGATGTCATAAGGCCCAATTTATCTGTTCGTGAGGGAATAGGTAACGCCAACTAATCCAAATTTAGTCCAATTAAGTCTTGTTGTCAGCCTTCTGAATTCAATTGAACCTGAATTGCACAATAGTCCTAGCCCCTATCTCCTTAGTAAAAATCCCTAAGGCTGTGCTCCACAATTGATATGGCAAGGGGGGAATTAGGGGAGACGAAGTAAGCTGTGGATGTCTGGACGTCCTGCCTGAGGGAGTGAATCCCGCTCCATGATGGAGATGAACTTGGATAACGCGGGATGAGCTGAAGTAACCAAGACTCAATTTGAGGTGAGTTAATTTGGAATCTGTAATCCCTGATTTGGTGTGAGCTTTACCTCTGCATCCCTCTTCTCCTCCTCCCCCCCCCCCCCCCCGTCATTTCGTTTCTGGAGCACAGCCTAAAATTCCTGTTGGGTTACAGTGGTGTGAGCAGCCATCTGCCTGAATAAAGCTTTGATTTTACTCAATTAACCCTTATAAGTCTCGACTTATCTAAAGTGAAGCTAGTTTTGCAGGAAACTTGAATGACTGGTAGCAGTAGCATACTGGTAAAATGCTACTGCTGTTCCTTACCAAAATTATAGTAAAATTGGTTTGAAACCGCACCAGGTTTCTTTCTAATAATTACTTATGATTCCAATTTCTTTAATAATTGTACTTAATTTTATATTGATTTCTCTTTTTGGTTATCAACAGAGATTGTAGTGTCAGGTGGGATGTCAATGCCACAAATTCTATCAACACTTGATCCAGAAATAATCCTAGATAATAGACCGAGTGTCTCGAGAAGTTGATACGTAAATTTTCCTTCTCTTAGGCAACATAACAAGTTCACTATGTGTTGATCTTGAATGTTACAATATAAAACTTGTTGCGGTTGGGTGGCTAGCTAGGTTCGTGTAATAAGCTTCACTGTTAGGCTTACTATGCTGTATTGTATATTATGTAAACCCTGTTGGCTATGCTATGTGGTAAGGTGTTTTGGTTTGGAAGTCCCTTGCGTCTTGTTTTAGCGAGAATATATTTTTAGAATTCGTTTCCCACAGTACAAAGTTTTAGTTATGTGTGGTTTCTTACTTTCTTATTTGTAGGTGCTGATCTGGCAGTTTTATTTGCTTCATATTTGAATATTAGATTAAAATTCCTGTATTATTTTTAGTCGTAGTTAACTGAGAGTAGTGTTTTCATTTATTCTATTCACATTTAATTAACAAATTATTATAATCATTTTTTTTATTCTTTGGAAGAATTTTTTCACCGTCAATTTATCTCTATCTCTACTCCTAATAAAAAGGTACGGATTCAAGAGTGGCTATGCGCTAGATTTAGTATGTAAATACTTATCTATGTTGTTCGATCTATTTGATCTCTGATTGATACAGAATAAGAGTCATATGTTTTGGGTTTTCATCTAAAATGCAAAAAAAATTGAGTGTTGTATCACTTGACAAATAAACAATTTATTTACTTTTGAAAAGATATCTACATATATCGTTGGTAGATTGAGATGTCTATCTTTGTTGGCTAACATGTATATCGTTGGTAGATTGAGATATCTACAATTTATTTATCAAATTTTATTTTCTATTTGAAGAATATACTTAATGCTAATAGCTATTTTAAAAAAAAAAAAATCAAAGATCCCAAGCAGGGGTTCCATTAAAATACTAAAGAAAGTATTTTGAGTCATTGGAATGACTCTGCTAATAGCTATTTTGGGGAAAAAATAATCTACTTAATGCTATTAGCAATTTTAACAGTTTTACTTTAGGGGACAAAAATCTACTTAATGCTATTAGCTATTTTAACATTTTTAATTTTAATGAAAGGCAATATTAAATATCGAAGAAATCTACTCAGTAAAAAGTTTAACTTAAAAATTGCGACCACGATTAATAATTTTTTTAATTCTTTTGCATGCAAAATTAGTTGCGGTACTTTGTGCTGCTTGTATAAAAAATTATCTCTTTCTTCTGTCGCACGATCTTAACTTTGTAAAGAAAAATAACAGTTTTCCTGTTCCCTTCTTATCTTCACGAAAAAAAAAATGAACCTAAGGATTATATATTTTGTGTATAATGTTCACCTGTTGAAGTGTTAAAGAAACATCCAACTCTTTATCATCCGAAATTATTTTATATAGGAATTTAAACATCAAAAATTTTAATAGAAAGAATTAATATATATTTTTTTTAATAAGAAGAAAGTTTTAACGCGTTTATAAACCGCGTGTCTCTCTCTTCTCTCGAACGCGTTTATAAAACGGGTAAGAAGGCTTCTTACCCATTTTATAAACGCGCAATACGGCTCTTATAAACCACGTGTCTCTCTCCTCTCGAACGCGTTTATAAAACGAGTAAGAAGACTTCTTACCCGTTTTATAAACGCGTTACACCCTCTCTCTCTCTTTACTGATTTTGGCCAACGAATATTTTATTATAATGGATGTATTTCCATGAATCTTGCTGTACAACTTATGTGTGTTCATGTGAGTTTGTCTTGTTTATAGACACTACACAAAAAATTACATTATTATACTATACAATATTGCAAAAGGTGTAAGTGCACAAGCCGCGAGGAGAAAGTTTTGTGTTTTGTTTTTTATTACTTTATCACTACTGTCTCTTTTGTTTTTAGTATTTCAAACCTTTTTTGATCTAATACCTAAAAGTTTGAGATTTACATAACTTCAATAAATATAATAATAATAATAATAATAATAATAATAATAATAATAATAATAATAGAGAAATGCTATAGTGCATTGCGATGTATTAAGGGGCCGTTTGGATCGCTTAGGAAGTTGGGGAATTTGGAGAAGTTGCAATTCCTAGGAATAAATTTATTGGAAAGTGTGTAATTTTGTGAAGAGTTTGGATTGTTTATAATAAATTTATGGTAGGAAGATGAAATTCTCCAAAATCCCATGGGGATCCAAACGGCCCCTAAGGCTTTTGTACATCACGACTATATTTGTCGATAGTTTTACAAATTGAAAATCTAACTAAACAAATTCAATCTATATATTGAAATTGAAGGATTTCATGATGTGAATCGGGTAATTTTAAAAAAAATTTATTAACCGATAACATCTAAGATCGTTCTTATTATCGCTAACTTTCCTATGGCTCCGTTTGGATAGGTGTGGGAAGAAGGGAAGAAGGGAAGAAGTGGGAAGAAGTATTGGGAAGTGTGTAATTTTGTGAAGAGTTTGGATTATTTATAATTTTTTTTCTTCTTCCTTCTTCTTCTTCTTTCTTCCAACGATCCAAACGCACCCTATATTATATTTGCATCACAATCACACATATTCCTATAAGAAGGATTGTTAAGCCATACCTATGGTCTCTAATATGTTGACTCTCATAATAAATTATGAAATAAATTCATTATGTTGACTCTCATAATAATGCACGTCAATATGATGTAACGATTTTATTGTGAAAATAAAAATAAAATAACCACAGTAAATTAAAGATGGTTATGACTATATTCAATGTGAGGACAAAAATGATCCGAACTTTCATCGAGTAAATGTACTAGCACTAAATTAAAAACTATCCATTATAAGAAATACAAAAAAAAATTTAAAAGAGATGTCAGGGCCGAAAATGCGAGTTCAAAAATTTTATTGTGCACTAGTAATAAATGTCTCAACACCTCTCTTCAAATCACGTGACGTCTTTTGCAATATTGTATAGTATAATAATGTAGTTTTTTTTGTGTAGTGTCTATAAACAAGACAAACTCACATGAACACACATAAGTTGTACAGCAAGATTCATAGAAAATACATCCATTATAATAAAATATTCGTTGGCCAAAATCAGTAAAGAGAGAGAGGGTGTAGCGCGTTTATAAAACGGGTAAGAAACCTTCTTACCCGTTTTATAAACGCGTTCGAGAGGAGAGACGCGCGGTTTATAAGAGCCTTATAGCGCGTTTATAAAACGGGTAAGAAGCCTTCTTACCCGTTTTATAAAACGCGTTCGAGAGGAGAGAGAGACGCGCGATTTATAAACGCGTTAGAACTTTCTTCTTATTAAAAAAATATATATTAATTCTTTCTATTAAAATTTTTGAGGTTTAAATTCCTATATAAAATAATTTCGGCTTTATCATCATCATCACATTTTTTACACGACTTGACTACAGGCTACAGCCTACAGGTTATACTTCTACAAGTCTACAATCTTTGAATTGGGCTGGAATTTTTCATTCACCATAGCCTGCTAAAATAAGCTGGGCCGTTGACCCATTACGAGGCTTATTTTATCCAACGGCTAGGATTTATCCAGACCGCCGCTATATCTCTCGCCAAAATCCCCAAACCCTAATCCCTATCGCCGCCTTTCTATATAATTATCTACCACCACTGCTTGGCATCCCAACTGGCGATCTCTTTTCCTCCTTTATGAAATGAAATTCCATAAAGTTCCATTGTTTTAAGCGTTTTGACGTTTTGATTTGATTTGAATCGTAGCTTTTCAAACAGATGTAAAGAGGGGAATCGGACGGTGACGATTTCATCAGTTAAGGTCTCGTTCGTCGTAACGGCGATCTCCGCCTTGACGACCATCCTGTTATATCACCACCCATATTCCGAGTCTTTGATTCTCCTTTTTTATTTTTACTTTCATATTATCTTTATTTTTGTTTCTCTCTTTCTTATTTGAGCAATCTGACCAATGATTAAATAATTTTAAGACAAGCATATGTCTGAATTTTCTTGTGTGGACAGTTTTCATCATCGCCTATGAGGTCATTTAACTGTCAGATTCGGTTCGTTTATATTTTTGTTGAGTTTTAGTTTGATTTTTTTTAATCCTTTCTGATTTTTGTTGTCAGTGATGAAGTTGTGGAATAATCGTGTTGTATGAAAATTCGTGATTATAAATCCTACTGTTGCCTTCCTTCTGAGACAATTATTTTGCAACTTTTTTATTTTGATAATTTTTGTTATTTTATTTGCTATTGAATGAGGTCGTGTGATGATCAGTAAATGCATAGTTCAAATGATAACCTCAATTGAGGTTATGATTACTATAAACCATAGTCTTTCGCTCCTAGCTGATGACCTTATTCATCACTTATTTTATATTTCTTTTGTTTTTGTGATTCTGCAACTTTTATTTGGGGAAATGGTATTCTCAAATTATTAAACAGTGCTCGGAACTTGAAAGGAAAACTCGGGTGCCTTGCCTCTGAATTTATAAAGTCAATACAATTCATGAAACTCCCTAGTTAACAAGTTGAAATATTTCTTTTCTTTTAGCTAATTTATATATAATAAATGAATTTTGTTGAATACAGTCCATACAAATGTGAGGCCAAATGGATCTAATTTTGTTTCATATGAATCTTTATTAGTGCAGAATTTCTTTTATAATTTGCAATTATAGTAAGTAATAAATTTGATAAATTATATAGAAATAAATGGACTTGAAGGTCTTTTGTAAAATAGAGGGTGGCTAATATGGTTTAGAAGACAGATAGTAAATAGAGGGTGGCTAATATGTTTGGATGCAACGGAATAAGTCGGGAATAGAGAATAAGAATAAGAAATTTTGGTTTGGTGTTTATCTTTATTTTTTATTTTTATATTATGTTTTTGTTAGTATATGAATAATGACTCTTATTCCTATGGGGTGTGTTTTGATGAGTATGGAATAAAGAATAAGAATAAGAAATTTTGTTATGTGTGCTTATTTTTATTCTTGTGCAATCCAAACAACACAAGAATAAGAAATTTGAGTTCTTATTCTTATAATAATAAAATCATGGTATAAGAATAAGGAATTTTGATAAGCACGCATATTGAAAATTTTTATTCTTATTTCTTATTCTATGGTCATCCAACCACACTCATGTTGTTTGAGTTTCACAAGAATAAAAATAAATACGTAAATCGAAATTTCTTATTTATATTATTTATATTTATATTTTAATTCCCGTTCTATCCAAACACATCCTTAATATAGAAAAAAAAACTAGAAAAGTAAAAGAGATTTGAAAAATTAATGTTGTTAAATTTGAGAAATAAACTTGTGATGAGCTCAGCTATAAATGAACAAAATTTCAAATAAGTTTTGTAGGTTACCAAAAAAACTAATTTTATTTTTGATGTTATTATTTATACTAGTAATCATAATTTCGATTATTTAAGTATTTATGAAAGCATTAATTTTGAGTCTGAAAATGTATTAAATTGTTAAATTTGCGCTGGAGTTGGATTGCGTTGGGTACAAATAACGCAGCGCGGCAGTTCTGTGGCTTTTTTTTTTCGCTTGTACACTTCAGCCCCAGGGTTTTCAAAAGCTCCAGCGAATTCACTCTTCAATAGATTTCATAAAGGAAAATTTATCAATTTAATATTCTGAACAAAACAATATTTTTAATTATATTAGATTAGATTAGATTATGAAAATTCTTTGAATGGTATATGAAATGGCATGAAATGTTCACATAGTGGTAAAAATGTATATGGGATGTGAATCCAAAAAAAGAATCCAAACTCTCTCCTATCTGGAAATTAAACATCCCACCAAGAATGAGAATCTTCATTTGGCAAATGTTACAGAACAAGATTGCGACTTTGGATAACTTGAAAAAGAGGGGTTGGCAAATGCCTAACAGATGTGTGCTATGCCAGGAAAATGAAGAATCTGTCCGACATTCAAGACATGTTCCCTCTTCCTCTCTGTTCTGGATACGTCTGCAACTCGATACAACAGACTTATCCCCTTAAACTCCTCCGATACTGCAGATTTTCTTACTGACAAATCTAAAGACAAAGAACATCGAGAGTTGCTGGCCATCCTGTGCTTTGTAACCTGGCGGGAAAGATGTTCTAGGATATTTCGAGGTACTGCTTTGCATCCTACGGACCTGGCACTTCAAGCACTGATTGAATGGGATACAATCAACTTTGGACAGTAACCCTTCAAAGTTCTTTGTTTCTGAGGACTCCCTGCATTTATTTACCAGTATAGTACTTCGAGAAAATTCTGGATGTATTTTATAGACTTTTTTCCATTTCTGTTTTTGCTTTTCTTTTTTCGTTTTTTTCTTTTTTTTGTAACTTTAGCCGCTGGCTAAATTTTGTAAATCTCTTTATTAATACAAAAAGATGCGGGCATGACCCACATTTTTTCCTCAAAAAATGTATATGGGATGTGTGCTTTTGACTTCACAAGTTAATATGAATAACATAACACAGTAACAGACTTAACATAACAACCTTTGTTTTGAAGGATCACAATTTAACTTGATCAGAATATTTAAAAGTCATAGTTGCTTTATTCATTATTTGAATTTAAAGTTGCAATGTAATATAATTTAACACTAAAAATTAACACGAATTAAGTTGCATTTAACAAAATTTCTTAATTGTAATGATTCAGCTTCTCACTGTACCTTGCTGGTGTAGCAAATTGTTAGAACAAAGTTTTATTCTAAAAGCATGGCAAGCTTGGTAGAGTAGACGCGAGTTTTGCGCCATGAGATGGTTACACTTGCAATGTTAGCTTGTTGCATATTCTCTTCTTTTTGCACATCCAGTTGATACAATGGTAAATGTTGTTTTGTGTATTCAATTATAATAACAGTGGTAAAAATTTTAAAATACCTATTGTGACGGCATTTTCCTCAAATTTTGCTTTAGTATTCCCTTAAACTTTTACATTAATTTCTTCCTGTTCATTTTGGATCGATTGATTTAGGTTCCTTTTGTTTACTATCGGTCTTGTAAAGATATAATAATATCAAAATTAGGTCTGTCAATGATATACCATTTCATAGTTTTGTTCTGTCGAAACAGAACAGCTAATGAAGTAGAAATTTGTTTTGTTTAAAAAATGGAACTGTTAAACAGAACCGATTTCATCATACATTCAAGTGTAATGTAGTACAGTTTAAATTTTGACGTTCAGTTGAAACAGAATGACTAACGGAAATTCTGGTATTTACCGTCATTGAAATGGAATGACAAATGAAACGGCCTGTTCTGTTTTTGTTTCACACGTTTGACGGGCCTAATCAAAATGTTCTAGTATTCCATAATCCCTAGCTAGCCACAGAAAATCTCATTCTCTTCAGCGTATTATTTACTTTCGGACAAGTAAAACTTGTAGGGTTTTATCACTTACAGTTGCAGAGATTGTTGACTGAATGAACACCGTGCATATTTTGAGTGGACAAATGAACACTCACGAGTCTTGACTTTGTACCGCAACAATTAATCGCTTTGAGAAACACTCTGATTTTTCAGTTAGCGTTTTATATAGACTGTTGCACAACACTAAATTTCACCTAACTCAGTGCCACAAAACATAGGAACTTACCCCCACCACCCTCAGAAATGGGAAGTGCACCTTACAATGGTTACACAGGCTCTGTATTGCTTGCTGCAGTACATTCTCTTATTTTGTACATTATTCGCCAAGGCCGGAGATGTTGATCTCCTAATCTCCTTCAAGAATTCTCTTCCGTATCCTAATATATTATCCGACTGGAATCGCACAAATGCAATGTGCGAATTTCATGGGATAACATGCAAAAGTGGCCACGTGTCGTCACTGACGATCCGAGGCCTTCCTCTCAGAGCAGACTTCATGAATTCTGTCTCAGCTTATATCCTCCCTCTTCCAAACCTTGAAACTCTCACTCTCCATTCCACCAATCTCACTGGATCCATCTCTGGCCCAGTAAACTGTAACAGTCCGACTGAAAGAACTAGACATCTCCGGTAATAATATCGAAGGATCTGTCTCTAGTGCAGCATCCTTGCTGACTCTTGCCCTTTCCTTCAGTCGCTTAATCTCTCGGATAATTCCATTGGCAATGCCTTTGATAGTTTCTCTCCAATTCTCCGCCATCTCAAGATGCTCGATCTGTCATACAACAACATTACAACTAACAAAGATCCCGAGTGGTTGTTCTCTAAAGTTGGATTACTGAAATATCTAGACCTCTCCAACAACAATATTCAAGGTACCATA
>JAMFTS010005212.1:0-28368 GCA_028095005.1 Rhynchospora pubera | reverse complement strand
TGCTTTAATCCAAGCAAAGTGTTTGCCTCTATTATGACATAGAGGCAAGGAGCAAAATGGACTTTTTAACTATTGGACTTTTTAACTATTGGACTTTTTAACTATTAAAAAAAAAAAATTTTAGGTTGATTCAAAAGTATCGGAATCAGTAGATTCCTTAGATTCTGTTGAATTTTCTGAATCTTCGGATTCTTTTGAATTTTCTGAATCTTCGGATTCTTTGTATTTTTCTGAATCTTCGGATTCTTTGTATTTTTCTGAATCTTCGGATTCTTTTGAATTTTCTGAATCTTCGGATTCTTTTGAATTTTCTGAATCTTCGGATTCTTTGTATTTTTCTGAATCTTCGGATTCTTTGTATTTTTCTGAATCTTCGGATTCTGTTGAATTTTCTGAATCTTCGGATTCTTTTGAATTTTCTGAATCTTCGGATTCTTTTGAATTTTCTGAATCTTCGGATTCTTTGTATTTTTCTGAATCTTCGGATTCTGTTGAATTTTCTGAATCTTCGGATTCTTTTGAATCAGTAGATTGGTTAGAAGTCTTCGATTTAACCAAATCGAGAAGTTCCAACCAATCATCATTTCGAGTCAAATAAAAAATGACAGCCAAGCCGCGATTGGACTCTCTATAAGCCACAGAGAGTGATTCGTTTCTCAAAGATTTCTCTAGATCAAAAAATCTTTTATATATAGAGCTTCTTATTGTGCTGTGGATTTCTTTATTTAAAAAAACGATTCGGTCGGAATATTGTTCTAAATTTTGTAACAGTCGAAGAAGGGTTCTTTGTAGATCTTCGAAATCATGTTGGAATTCAATCTCATAAGGATGAGGTTGAAAGTCCTTAAACTCGACTTCGATTTCTCGATTAAGTTTTTCAAAACAAACGAAAAGCTTCTCATAAAGAGAATCTGTCTCTTCAAAGGAGATCAAGAAATTTTTATGAATTTTCTTGATCCTGTCTAAACTCAGGATCTCACGTACTTTTTCGATCCATCTGGATCCATCTATGACTCCTTGTTTATAGAAATCATAATAAACAAGGACATCATATATGATGTGATGGATTTCGGCGGCCATGTGAATCATGGGCCTAAGGTTTTTACTGAATCTCAGTGAAAGAGATACATGCATAATGCCTCCTTTTTTCTTTTATTTTTTATGAGAATTTCATTTTATACAATAAATCGAAATGAAAACTACACTAAAGGATAAACAAAACAAGATCAACTAAAGGAAAATACTCAAAAAAAAAACATTGAGTATATTAGCCCACTTAGCTCAGTGGTTAGAGCATCGCATTTGTAATACGATAGTTATCGGTTCAATTCCTATAGCGGGCTTTTTTTCTATCAATTTTTACCATGGAAAAGGGAATATCCTACTGCTAAATTCTGCTTAGTTTCTTTTCCTTTAGGTAAAAAAAGGAGATGTTTTGAATCCTTGAATCATAGTCAACTCCCAATTCAAGATCAGATTATGACGTGTACCAAGGGCTATAACTTTGGTACGATTCTCGAAATTCGTACGGTTCTCGAAAAAATCAATCAAAAATTAAGGATACTCCTCCCTTTACTATTTCCTATCGAAATAGTCGTCGGTTACATTAATTTATTCTAATGATGTTTTCTATCAATGTCAAGTGATCCGAAAATTCTAGATGTCGACTCAAAATAATGGAGTCTTCTAAATATAGAATTCTTTTTGATAGGATAAAAAAGAATTTCTTGGTATCCTAAATATAGGATACTTAAGTTGGTGAGTTGAAAAAGAAACAATCTAAATTTTTGATTTTTTTTTACGTTGAAATTATATCGGAGGAAAAGAAAATATGGATGTGATATCATCTTCCATTAAAACATATAATATTTGGTTCGAGATATCTGGTGTAGAAGTAGGCCAACATCTCTATTGGCAAATAGGAGGTTTACAAATTCATGCCCAAGTACTTATCACTTCTTGGGTTGTAATTGCTATCTTGTTAGTGTCAGTCATCATAGCTGTTCGAAATCCACAAACTATTCCGACTGATGGTCAGAATCTCTTTGAATATATTCTTGAATTTATTCGAGACTTGAGCAAAACTCAGATTGGAGATGAATATGGTCCTTGGATTCCATTTATAGGGACTATGTTCCTATTTATTTTTGTTTCGAATTGGTCGGGTGCTCTTTTACCTTGGAAAATCATAGAATTACCTCACGGGGAGCTAGCTGCCCCCACGAATGATATAAATACTACGGTTGCTTTAGCTTTACTCACGTCAGTGGCATATTTTTATGCTGGTCTTAGCAAAAAAGGATTGAGTTATTTCGAGAAATATATTAAACCAACTCCAATCCTTTTACCAATTAATATTCTAGAAGATTTCACAAAACCTTTATCTCTAAGTTTTCGACTTTTTGGAAATATATTAGCTGATGAATTGGTAGTTGTTGTTCTTGTTTCTTTAGTCCCTTTAGTAATTCCTATACCTGTCATGTTGCTTGGATTATTTACAAGCGGTATTCAAGCTCTTATTTTTGCAACCCTAGCAGCAGCTTATATAGGGGAATCCATGGAAGGTCATCATTGACTAGTTTTCGTCGAACGAAATAGTCTTTTTTTTTTTAGCTTATCTCAATACCTCTATTATTCAATAAAATCTGCTTGCTTGGTTTTAGAATTGAATTTTGAAATATACTAAACTAAGAATATACTATAATAGAAAAAATCAAACTTGATTTCTATAATATAGATAGAAAGCAACTCTATCATGAATAGAAAAGAAAGAGGAGATATCGAAAAAATTCGATACAATACAATAAAGTAATATTTTGGATTTGAAGTTCATTGTATCATTAACCATCTCTTTTTTTAGTGTGAGGAAATTACTATGAATCCAATTATTTCTGCCGCTTCCGTTATTGCTGCTGGATTGGCTGTGGGGCTTGCTTCTATCGGGCCTGGGATTGGTCAAGGCACTGCTGCAGGTCAAGCTTTAGAAGGTATTGCGAGACAACCAGAAGCAGAGGGTAAAATACGAGGCACTTATTGCTTAGTCTAGCTTTTATGGAAGCTTTAACAATTTATGGACTGGTCGTGGCATTAGCGATTTTATTTGCGAATCCTTTTGTTTAATTCTGGCAATAAGAATTAAAAAGTCATTTAGCTTAGATTATCCATTTTTTTGTATTTTTCGAACTTGCAATTTTGTTTTATTTCTTCAAATTCTATTAAAAATTTCTTTTCACTTTTGAAGTGAAGGATTAAGTTATTTGTATTTGTTGAACCTTTATACTATAAAGGACTGATTTGAGGATGAGAGATTCCCAGATCGGCTCGCCCGTCCTTAGCTTAGTATAATGGAAACTTTTTTCTTATTTCTTTTCAGAATTTAGGAAAGATTTTAAGGGATAAGACAGACTTCATAATTCAAATGAGTTAATCTTAAATGAGATTAATAAATTGCTTTTTTTTGAAAAAAAAAAGAAATCGATCAAAAAAGGGTGAGGTGAAGTGATAGAAAAAGAACTTTGTTTTTTGTTAGCCCTATCTATAAGAGGAGAACATATGAAAAATGTAACCGATTCTTTCATTTTCTTGGACCGCTGGTCATTCGCCGGGAGTTTCGGGTTTAATACCGATATTTTAGCAACAAATCTAATAAATCTAATTGTAGTGATTGGTATATTAGTTTTTTTTGGAAAGGGAGTGTGTGCGAGTTGTTTATTTCAAAAAAAAGTTGGATTCATCCGGCTCCACTTCCTTTTTTTTAAGGAAAAGGGTGTACGATCTCGACGAATTACTTCTGAATAAATTCAGAAATCATATAGAAGAACTATAGCATTTCGTGATTTATTGGTAAATTCACTTTGATTCTCTATCAAAACCAATCAAATTTGAGATCTTTAACATGGTTAAAGCTAAACTGCTTGAAGTCCGGGCAAAATGGTACTCTTTCTACGACTACGTTGGCCACGCCTCCGTGAGTATCCAAATAGTTGAAAAATGCATAATTGATATTTATTTGATATAAGACACTCATATCGATAAAAACATTTGAACCGTTTACTGGAAAGAAAATAAGTCAACACCTTCTTTTTTATCCAATGCCGAATTGACGACCTACTTTATAAAAAAAAAGAGAAATTTTTTGGATTGGAAAAAAAAGATAAAATCGAATTTTCAATTTACTTTTTTCTATTTATTTCATTTTAATGAAAGGTTTTTGAATTCAAAAAAACAAAGAAAAAGGGAGCAAGTATCAATAAAGAAAGAAACAACTTTGCTGACAGTTATCTATTTTTGTATGGTCAGAAGAGTCCTCTTAACTAATTAATTAAACTAATTAATTATATATTCTGATCTTTTATCAGTTTGAATATGTTTGAATATAAACAAAAAAGAGAGGGTAGGCTCATTAGATTCAAAAAAGAATATGGAAATATTCTTCATCAATAATTAAGAATTGAGCGTGAGAGCCAAATGAATCGAAAGATTCATGTTTGGTTTGGGAAGAGATCATGATAATTTTGAATTATCATGGTAAGATAATCTACTTTCATTAAATGATTTATTAGATAATCGAAAACAGAGAATCTTGAGCACTCTTCGTAATTCAGAAGAATTACGTAAAACAGCTATTGAGCAGCTTGAAAAGGCTCGAATTCGTTTACAGAAAGTGGAACAGGAAGCAAATGAGTATCGAATGAATGAATACTCTGATCTGGAACGAGACAAACAAAATTTGATTCAAATTGGTTATGATCGTTTGGAACAATTCGAAAATAATAAAAAAGAAACCCTTGCTTTTGAACAAGAAAGAGCGAGAAATCAAATCCAACAACGAGTTCTGCAACAAGCCTTACAAAGAGCTCTAGGAACTTTAAAAAGTTCCTTAAATAGTGAGTTACACTCTCGTATGATTCGTGCTAATATTGCCATTCTCAGTGCTATAGAATGGCAGAAATAAAATAACTGATTAGCCCTTAAACTTTTACTTTAGGTTCAAACTTAGGCACTACTTTTTGTCTCTTTGTTTTCGAAAAAGAATAAAGAAAGACTAATGGGAACTCTTCGAGCCGACGAAATTAGTAATATTATCCGTGAACGTATTGAACAATATAATAGAGAAGTCAAGATTGTGAATACCGGTACTGTACTTCAAGTAGGTGATGGTATTGCTCGTATTTATGGTCTTGATGAAGTCATGGCAGGTGAATTAGTAGAATTTGAAGAGGGTACAGTAGGTATTGCTCTGAATTTGGAATCCAAAAATGTTGGCGTCGTATTAATGGGTGATGGTTTGAAGATAAAAGAGAGAAGCTCTGTAAAAGCAACAGGAAGAATTGCTCAGATACCTGTTAGTGAAGCTTATTTAGGTCGTGTTATAAATGCTTTGCTCTTCCTATTGATGGAAGAGGCCCAATTCCAGCTTCTGAATCCCGGTTAATTGAATCCCCTGCGCCTGGTATTATTTCGAGACGTTCTGTATATGAGCCCCTTCAAACCGGGCTTATTGCTATTGATGCAATGATCCCTATCGGACGGGGTCAGCGAGAATTAATTATTGGGGACAGACAGACTGGTAAAACAGCAGTAGCCACAGATACGATCCTCAATCAAAAAGGTCAAAATGTAATATGTATTTACGTAGCTATCGGTCAAAAAGCATCTTCTGTGGCTCAAGTAGTGACTACTTTCCAGGATACAGGAGCCATGGAATACACTATTGTCGTAGCTGAAATGGCGGATTCACCTGCTACATTACAATACCTCGCTCCTTATACGGGAGCGGCTCTGGCTGAATATTTTATGTACCGTGAACGTCACACTTTAATAATTTACGATGATCTCTCTAAACAAGCACAAGCTTATCGCCAAATGTCTCTTCTATTAAGAAGGCCTCCCGGTCGTGAAGCTTATCCAGGAGATGTTTTTTACTTGCACTCACGCCTTTTGGAACGAGCTGCTAAATTAAGTTCTCGTTTAGGTGAAGGAAGTATGACTGCTTTACCAATAGTTGAGACTCAATCTGGAGATGTTTCAGCCTATATTCCTACTAATGTAATTTCTATTACAGATGGACAAATCTTTTTATCTGCTGATCTATTCAATGCTGGAATCCGACCTGCTATTGATGTGGGTATTTCTGTTTCCAGAGTAGGATCTGCAGCTCAAATTAAAGCTATGAAACAGGTAGCTGGAAAATTAAAATTGGACCTAGCCCAATTCACAGAGTTGGAGGCTTTTTCACAATTCGCTTCTGCCCTTGATAAAACTACTCAGAATCAATTGGCAAGAGGTCGACGATTACGCGAATTACTTAAACAATCCCAATCAGAGCCTTTAACAGTGGAAGATCAGGTAGCCACTATTTATACAGGAACCAATGGATATCTTGATGTCTTAGAGATTGGACAGGTAAGGCTTTTTCTTGAAAAGCTGCGTATCCGTTTAAAAAATAAGAAACCTGGATTTCAAGAAATTATATCTTCTACAAAGATATTTACCGAGGAGGCAGAAGTCCTTTTGAAGGAAGCTATTCAGGAAGAAATCAAAGTCTTTGTGGTTCAGGAACAACCATAAATGGATCATTTGGAGTTCTTAGTATAAGGCTAAGAACTGAGAAATACTTGTAGTTTTGAATTGTTCAAAAACGATTTTTTTATTTGTATAGTTTTAATAAAAATAGATGAAAAAAAATTGCGTCCAATAGGATTTGAACCTATACCAAAGGTTTAGAAGACCTCTGTCCTATCCATTAGACAATGGACGCTTTTCATACCTATTTTTTTCTTGTTTTAATAAGAAAAAATTCTCTATAAAACCTTTTCCAATTTTAATAAATTGGAAAGAAAAGATGCATATAAAAGCTTATGATCCATATATAAGAGATATATAAGCGGGTAGCGGGAATCGAACCCGCATCGTTAGCTTGGAAGGCTAGGGGTTATAGTCGACGTTGATTTATCATTTTGAACGTCTCTAATTCAAAACCGAACATGAGATTTTTGTTTCATTCGGCTCCTTTATGGAAAATTGGTTGATGGATTCTCGAATCCATCAGATCCATAACATCTATGTCAGCTTTTCTCTATGACATCTCAAATTATCCGCTTTTTAGATGATCCCTCTGAATAAGAGAGAGTTATTATATCAACTCTCTCTAGTCTAGTTACTTCGTTCTCTATTTTGATTTGTATGATCTTCAGGAAAAGATCAGAGTTTCCACCGAGCTATAATATGTTTCTAGTTCTAGCAAATTAGAACCGTCATTTTTGAGCTATTTTGCTTCAAAAAATTCTTTTTTCTAATCAAGAAATCGAAGATCTAGTTACGATTGGAAATCAACTTTTGCATCTTTATCCATAGATCCTTTCCTTATACTTTGTAAAAGGTGGATACAGTGAAATCCAATTCCAAATTATGCTTCACGACTTATATCCAAAATTTTTTGGATATCCAATTTCCAAAAATTTTGAATCAAAATCCGGATAATGTATATGTTTCCTCAAACACAATATCCTATTGAGAGGAAAAGGACAAAACCTTATTTTATAAATAGAAATAAACTTTTTTGATCCCTTAACTTTTAAGGTTTTCAATAGAACGAATCACACTTTTACCACTAAACTATACCCGCTATATGTTCATTATATAGCATATATACACTATTTGTCGAATAAAAAAATGAAATAGGATAAAGATAGCATTCAAATCGTAAGATTTACGACTTTGCTATGTATTTCGTTTGCACGTAGAAAATCAATCAAATAAATCGAGTTGCACTTTTTTGAAAAAAAAAAATTCAATATATATGTTGAATATAACATAAAAATATCGAATTATATTATATGCTAGTTACATGACTTATTTGTTAATAAGTCATTACTCAATAAACAAAGGTTTTGATTCCATATGTATGAATCCTTTATGAAAGGTCGACTATCAAAATGATAGATTTTTTCTATGTTTATGATTTTTTTCACGTTTTTTCAACTTCACTACGAATCCCACATATTTGATCAGATAGATCTGATCTTATAATAAGGAATTCTATTAAAGTTTTATATCAATTTGATCGAAAAATGTTCTTCTATTTCGAACTCACTATATCTCATATAACAAAGAAACCGCGTTTCATATATGAAACGTTTTCATATGTTTTGATTCCTGACTAACTAAATAAAGAGTTATCTTTGAATTGAAAAAAGAAAAAAAGGAATGGGATATAGAATGCAAAAATGAATTCTATTTAGTAATTTAGTAATAATCATCCTTCTAGGTATGAAGGATGGCACAGAAATATGAAAATGAGAATTTCTATTGTTGTTGCTGTTTCAACAAGAAACATTTTTTTTGAAAAAAAAAAAATATATTTGATTTCTTTTTGATATCCAAAAAGAGTTTGGTCCTGATGACCCATCAGGGATTCCTTCAACTAGGGATAGAGAAAAAAAAGGCCTGGTCAGTATTTAACCAGACCAGGCTGGGGTTCCGTAAAAAAGAAAATGAAGTAAAACAAAGAAAGTAATTCAAAATCCTTTTTTGATTAGTAGATATGAATTTGAATATTATATATTCAAGAATATAATACAGGAAAGTAGATTTCCTAATCCTAATTAAAGTAGATTTCCTAATCTACTACAGTTGTACTTTTTCTTTCTAATCAAATACAATAGAAAAACAAGAATTTTTCTCAATCTTTATTTCATATATCATATCCCAACACAGATAAAATCATTGATTTTTCATGAATTTGGGGAGATGGCTGAGTGGACTAAAGCGGCGGATTGCTAATCCGTTGTACAAGTTATTTGTACCGAGGGTTCGAATCCCTCTCTTTCCGCTCTCTCTTATGATTTAATATTTTTGAATTCAGAGGAATCAAAATCCCTCTGATTGTATCATAAGAAATTTTTTGAAATATTAATTCAAAAAAAGTGAAGAAAAACTAAGAATCTTTTGGTTTTATTCCTCACGCCCAGGATTACGCCCTGGATCATTAGATAAAAATCCGAAGATAAAAAGGGAAACAAAGAATATAACTACTGTGTAAACAAAAAGTTTGAGAGTAAGCATTCTAAAATCTTCAAGATTTTTTTTTGTTTTTTAGGGAATAAGTTACCTTTCCTTACGATATACAAACCCTTGTTTTCTTATGTTCAAAAAAGAAAGATTTTTTCTTTTTTAAGAATTTTTTCTCGTATTTATTAAGAATTCGCTATTTTCGAAACCGAAAGATTTATACTCATTGGAAGATCAGAACAGACAGATCAAAATCAAAAAGCTGATTCCATTTTTTTGCTGCAATGATGAATTGCATATTCATTTCGATTTTGGAAAGAACTCTTTGGAAGTAACCTTCATAAAAAATATAAGGCAGCTTTTATTATCCATTTTTCGAATTGATTTAGTAAAATATTGACTAAATCATCGAAAACTTACAGCAGCTTGCCAAACAAAAGCTAAGAGAAAAAAGAGTAGAGGTATAACAGGCATAATATCTACAATTGGATTGAAAATCGCATAAGCTTCAGGCAATTTGGCGAAGAAAGAACTACTCGGATAAAGGACAGAATTAAGACAGATACAGATTAAACTAAAGAAATGAAGCATAAAAAGATTTCGTTTTTGTAGATTAGATAATTTTGTGAATTATTTTTTTAAGATAAGGGAAAAATGAGAAAAACAGGTTTCAAAATCCTTCTTTTTCTTCATGTTTTTCCAAAATCAAAAATCCTTCTCTCCATTCTCATTTGAGAATAAGAATACAAGGATTTCTCCTTTCATACAATATCTTAATTCTATTCTATAGAATGATCAATCAAATTTGGGATTCTATCCTATTCTATCCTATATTCTCTCTATTATTATCTACATGTGTTAAAATAATATGTATTTGCATATTCTGACTAGCTGTTGTTTTGAAAAACAAAGCATAAGATTTGAGTTTAGGAGAAAAGGGCCTTCCTTGGATTTGAACCGATAACTTTTGGTTTCGCAAATCTTTTTCTATAATTTGAAAATACAATATAGGGAAAGGGCTAGTATGATTTCCAAGAATGAGAGCTAAGGTTATTGTCTAAGTCTATCTATCGTTGACCTTTCTCTAGAATAGAATCGGCTGAATAAATCTAAGAGACGATGGTTTACCTTGCAACGAATATCACTTTATCCGTCAATTATTTTTTGAATTTGCATCATCAGATGGATTTTGACTACATAAACTGATCGAATACCTCCGAGAAGAAGTATTCTCTGTACTACATCATTTGCTATGATGGTAGATAGGACTTATTAGGTAGGAGTAGGATAGTTCTTTTTCTTAGATCTAGATCTTTAGACAAACTCAAAATAAAGGGATTCCAATACTTAAGATATCCAACTCATTCCCAAATCTTCTGTAACTAGTAGATTTGATCCACCTTTTTTCAAAAAAGGTAGATCAAATTCTTAAGATAAAATAAATCGTAAAACAGATTTGGAATACTAAAAGCTTGTATCACAGTTTTTTCGTTTTTCTTTGTTTTTTTTATCATCCTTTGAATTTCATGTTCAAAAAGGAGTATTAAGGACCTCGGGATAGAAGTGGAAAAGTTTTTTTTAGGAAGTCAGTCGTCTTAAGTTGATGAAAAATCGAGTTAGAGAGGTCTATCTAAATCTCTGATTTTAAGAGACCTTTTTAAGGGACAGTCATCTATGTGAGAGATTCTCGCCTAAATAAAATTTTAGATGTTCCATATCAACGTTTCGAAGGAAAAAAGTGAAATATTTTTCATGGGAATTTCTATCGATAGTCATTTTCTTATGTGAGCCCGTTTGGTTCATGCGTTAGAGCATCGCATTACAAATGCGATGGTCATCGGTTCGACACCGAGAACGGGCTTTTTTCTCTATAGATTCTCTAGAATTGAGAATTTCTCGCTTTCTCCAAAAACAAAAAAAGGAAAAGAAAATGTTCGATTTCTTTTTTGTCCCTTTTTTATCTTTATACACAACTATCCTATATAGTTCTATAGGTATATTATACAAGTGATTTCAAAGCCTCTTTGATATATTGAGCACTTTCGTTTTGATGTATGGAAGTGAAGATATTCAATCAAACTCTTGATATATTTTTACTTGACAACAATAATTATTATCAAGATAATTAATAATCTCTACTAGGTTTGAATCAAAATGGGAATGGGGCGTCGCCAAGCGGTAAGGCAACGGGTTTTGGTCCCGTTATTGCGAAGGTTCGAATCCTTCCGTCCCAAGTTTTTTTCTTTTATGAAGTGAAAAACCGGATTACATTTTCTTCATATTATATGAATTATCAAGATAATTAATAATCTAAAAAATATAATAAGCTAATTATCTACTCTACTTCATTTGACTCAAAATTGTTTTACTAAACATTGTAAATATGACCATATCAATATATGTGATATTGTCATATTGACATCTTGAAATAGAATATTTTTGAATATTCACAATGCTATTTTTTGGATTGAAGGATTATTTTATCATTCTATATTTAGAAGACTCCATAATTTTGATAGAATTTGTCGGATCACTTGACACTGATAGAAAACATCATTAGAATAACTTAATGTAACCGACGACTATTTCGATAGGAAGTAGTAAAGGGAGGGAGTATCCTTAATTTTTGATTGATTTTTTCGAGAACCGTACGAATTTCGAGAATCGTACCAAAGTTATAGCCCTTGGTACACGTCATAATCTGATCTTGAATTGGGAGTTGACTATGATTCAAGGATTCAAAACATCTCCTTTTTTTACCTAAAGGAAAAGAAACTAAGCAGAATTTAGCAGTAGGATATTCCCTTTTCCATGGTAAAAATTGATAGAAAAAAAGCCCGCTATAGGAATTGAACCGATAACTATCGTATTACAAATGCGATGCTCTAACCACTGAGCTAAGTGGGCTAATAATAACAATGTTTCAAAATGCTATTTTTTGGATTGATTCATAATTTTGAGAATCGAAATTCTCACTAAAAGCCCATTTTGTTTCTAAATGAAAAAGTACTAAACATTGGTCAATATGACAATATCAATATATGTGATATTGTCATATTGACATCTTGACAATAGAATATTTTTTAATATTCATTTTGGATTGAAGGATTATTTTATCATTCTATATTTAGAAGACTCCATAATTTTGATAGAATTTGTCGGATCACTTGACAATGATAGAAAACATCATTAGAATAACTTAATGTAACCGACGACTATTTCGATAGGAAATAGTAAAGGGAGGGGGTATCCTTAATTTTTGATTCAAAATGCTATTTTTATGGATTGATTCATAATTTTGAGAATCGAAATTCTCACTAAAAGCCCATTTTGTTTCTAAATGAAAAAGAAATTGATTTACTACGACTTACTAAAAAATTTGTTTAGTAAACATAGTTTTACAAAACTACTTGACAAAAAAGATGTCATATATCAATATATTTATATTGTCATATGACATCTTTTTTTATCCTAAATCCTGTAAAAAAAGAAAAAAAAGCCCGCTATCGGAATTGAACCGATGACTATCGTATTACAAATGCGATGCTCTAACCACTGAGCTAAGTGGGCTAATATTAACAATGTTTTTTTTTTGATTCAAAATGCTATTTTTATGGATTGATTCATAATTTTGAGAATCGAAATTCTCACTAAAAGACAATTTTTTTACTCAATGTTACTCAAAATTGTTTTACTAAACATTGGTCAATATGACCATATCAATATATGTGATATGGTCATATTGACATCTTGAAATAGAATATTTTTGAATATTCACAATGCTATTTTTTGGATTGAATGATTATTTTATCATTCTATATTTAGAAGACTCCATAATTTTGAGTCGACATCTAGAATTTTCGGGTAATTTGACACTGATAGAAAAGGTACATATAATAAGCTAATGTAACGGACGACTATTTCGATAGGAAGTAGTAAAGGGAGGGAGTATCCTTAATTTTTGATTGATTTTTTTGAGAACCGTACGAATTTCGAGAATCGTACCAAAGTTATAGCCCTTGGTACACGTCATAATCTGATCTTGAAGCATTAGAATAATAGTTGATCATTCTAATAACCAATCCCTTGGTTACAGCATTCATTCTGTCTTACTCTATAAAAAAAAAATTAATAATCTCTACTAGGTTTGAATCAAAATGGGAAGGGGACGTCGCCAATGCGGTAAGGCAACGGGTTTTGGTCCCGTTATTGTGAAGGTTCGAATCCTTCCGTCCCACGTATTTTTCTTTTATGAAGTGAAAAACCGGATTACATTTTCTTCATATTATATGAAGAAGAATTTGTTAAAGCGAAAGTTCAATTCTGAAATGAAGTGCATTCTAAGAACTGATTTATTTCAATGAAATAAAAAGAAAAATCTTAGTAAAATACCACATTCATTTTTCCAAACCAGCCAAACCAGAAAGAACTGTTGAATTTATCGAAATTATTCAGGATATGTTTGTACTTAATAAGAGAATTAGTCTCTTAGATTCAAAGAAAGGCCTTTTTATTCTAGGTTTCAAAACCTAATTACTATATTCTGAATTAGTACGAATATATTTTTATTCTTCAATAATATAGTAAATAAATAAAGAAAAAAGGGTAATTCAAAAAAAAAAGAAATGAGTAGACAGTTGATGTGTAGACTAAAGAATAGGCAATGAGTTTTGAATTTTGTCAGCGGTATGGAAACTTTGAATTCTAACTAGAATTCGACAAAAAAAAATAGAGTCCAAAGAAATAGGAATCTTTGGTGTCTATTTTTTTGATCTTATATATTATCGACTTCAAATATTATGAAGTTTCACTTCCATTTAATATCATGGTGTTAATTTAAGATAAAGGTTGAGCAAAAATTTGTATAATTGATCTACTTGCATGTTACTGCCGTATTCTCATTTTCGAATTGATCAAAAAATTCTTGATCTTTTTTGAAGTAAAAGAAAGATGATATGTATCAAAAAAATATGTTCCTATAGAAATATAGGATATATTTTGTTTTATTTTATCTCAGTGATTTTCTTTTTAAGAACGAAAAAAAAGTTTTCAGTTAAGGTTAAGTGAATACAATTTTGATCTATATCTATGATTTCTTATATGAAATTTTTCATTTCATAAAAAAAAGATTAATTGAAAGTATAGGAATAAAATCTCTACAGAAAAAAGAGAGAGCCTCAACTCTCAATCCAAAAAATCTAGATGCAAAAAATCCCTATGGTGATACAACGTCTTTTTTTGAGTATTTTCCTTTAGTTGATCTTGTTTTGTTTATCCTTTAGTGTAGTTTTCATTTCGATTTATTGTATAAAATGAAATTCTCATAAAAAATAAAAGAAAAAAGGAGGAATCTTTATGTCTCGTTATCGAGGACCTCGTTTCAAAAAAATACGTCGTCTGCGAACTTTACCAGGACTAATTCAAAAAAAAAAATATCAATTCCAATTTGATCCTAAAAAAGAATCAATTACTTTTAGTAAAAAAAAAAAACAATATGGTACTCGCTTAGAAGAAAAACAGAAATTACGTTTTCATTATGGTTTGACAGAACGACAATTAGTTCGATATATGCATATCGCTGGAAAAAGCAAGGGATCCACAGGTCAAGTTTTGTTACAACTACTTGAAATGCGTTTGGATAATATCCTTTTTAGATTGGGTATGGCTCCAACTATTCCTGGAGCTAGGCAATTGGTGAACCATAGACACATTTTAGTTAATGGTCATATAGTTGATATACCAAGTTATCGTTGCAAACCCAGAGATATTATTACTACAAAAGATAATGAAACATCTTTTGACCTGATTCAAAAATCTATTAAGTCATCTAAAAAAAATACATTACCAAAACATTTGACTATTTCAAAAAACAATGAAGGACGAGTAC
The DNA here is from genome assembly GCA_028095005.1 of Rhynchospora pubera. NCBI lineage: Eukaryota > Viridiplantae > Streptophyta > Magnoliopsida > Poales > Cyperaceae > Rhynchospora > Rhynchospora pubera. The sequence goes on along the minus strand of JAMFTS010005212.1, from coordinate 13,469 downwards.
ATCAAATAATAGATAGGAAAGAAATCGGTTTGCGAATAAACGAGTTTTTAGTCGTAGAATACTATTCTCGTCAGATTTGAACCTAAGCAAATAAGAATTCATAAAATTTTTCCTTTTTCGCCGAACTAAAACGAAATGAATTAAATCCTGAATTCCTATTTTTTTTTCTTTTTAGAGGGAAAAAAGAACCATTGTGGAACTGATCAAAGATATCCTATTCCACATGCGTTTGGATCATAATAGTCAAATCGTTCTGGGTTATCTCTAGGGCAATATATGTCATAATCGTATACACGTGGGGGATATAGTTCTGATCGAAATCAGTGATTCTGATTCAAATTCAAAGACTAGGTAGGATCAAAAAACTACAGAGGATTTTCAAGTGGAGGAAGATTCCGATCCTTCTGAATTGTTGTTCGATACGGAAACTAGAAATCAAAAAAGCAATGATCTTCCTCAATAAGCGGATCATAAGGAACATATGATCAAAAGAAAAAAAAAACAAAGAAATTGAAATATAGATATATACGAATATAAAATTCAAATCGAGACATCCTTTCTATGACAGATCTTAATTTACCTTCTATTTTTGTACCTTTAATAGGCCTCGTTTTTCCGGCATTTTCAATTATTTTTTTCTTTTTTTATGTACAAAAAAATAATATTGTATAGAGCCTAGATCTACCGAGTATAGTTAATTTAAGGTGGATCAGCGAATATTTTGAATAAATAGGAAAGAAAACTACCAATTACTCTACATAATTTAGAGTAATTGGTAGTTTTCAAAGAGTGCTAATATCTATTCTATCTAATCAATTCGAAATGCTGGTTGATAAAAGTTTCTTGAGGCTCAAGAAAAAGAAAGTCAATTTTGGGTTATTATCTGAATTTCAATCGAATGCAACTGGATCTAGTATAGTATGAATATGAATTGGCGATCAAAAGATATATGGATAGAATTTCTAAGGGGGTCTCGAAAAACAAGTAATTTTTTTTGGTCTTTTATCCTTTTTTTAGGTTCACTAGGATTCTTAGTGGTTGGAACTTCCAGTTATCTTGATAAAAATCTCATATCCGTATTTCCATCTCAAGAAATCCTTTTTTTTCCCCAAGGAATCGTAATGTCTTTCTACGGGATTGCAGGTCTATTCATGAGTTCTTACTTGTGGTGCATAATTTTTTGGAATGTAGGTAATGGTTATGACCAATTTAATAGAAAAAAAGGAATAGTTTGTATTTTTCGTTGGGGATTCCCTGGATTAAATCGTCGCATCTTTCTTCGCTTCCTTATGAAAGATATTCAATCAATCAGAATTGAGGATAAAGAGGGCTTTTATTCGCGTCGTGTACTTTATATGGAAATCAGGGGTCAAGGGTCTATTCCCTTGACTCGTACGGATGAGAATTTCTTGACGCCGCGCGAGATTGAACAAAAAGCTGTCGAATTGGCCTATTTTTTGTGTGTACCTATTGAAGTATTTTGAAATGAATTGCAAAATTCAAAGTTTTCTCAGACAGAAGAGAAGGAATTCACGGATTCAATTTTGAATCCAATTGAAGTCTTTTCTAAATGTTCATTTGAACAAAACATATTCCATTCTTCGATTTTCGTTTCCCTTGTTTCCCCGATTCACACCGAATAAAACACACATAGAATAAAATAAAAAAAAGTAGAACATAGAAAAAGAGAAATACGTATATGAAATTACAATGAATATTACTATAAGAAATTCGAATAAGTAGATTCGAATTTAATAATCAATTCAGAAAAGAAGAAATTTTTGGTATACTATTTTTTATATATCCAGATATAGCTCGTATACGTAGGTGTGGGTTCCAACCCCATCCTGGTATACTAGAAAATTGCTACTAGAAAAAAAGTAGAACTAATAAATTGATGAAGTAGAGAACAGGATTTTCGTGAGAAATCCTGTGAGGTACAAGATTTTGAATTGATATCTTGGTTTTCTTAGTTTTGGCTATACAGCATGGTGAAAGACTTCGAAACAGTAAAAAAAAAAAAGAACCTTTATTCTATTTCTATACTCTTTCTAGATCTTCAAAATCTAAAAACTAATTTAGAATCGAAAGAAAATAAGAATAGATCCCTAGATTCTATACCGTGCTTGTTAGAAAACTCGTGTTTCCTTCAATCAAAGAAATCAATATCCTTTAGAGTCATTGGATAAAGGAGGTTGATTAAGTATTTCATTTACAAATCCAAAATGAAAAAAAAGAAAACATTGTCTTCTCTCCCATATTTTGCATCTATAGCATTTTTGCCCTGGTCAGTCTTTCTTGCATTTCAAAAATGTTTGGAACTTCTGATTAGTAATTGGTGGAATACTAGTCAATCCGAAACTCTCTTGAATAGAATTCAAGAGAAACATGTTCTAGAAAGATTCATAGAATTCGAAGACCTTTTTCTGTTAGAAGAAATGGACTTGGAAACATATATAAAAAAACTCCATATAGGAATCCACAAGGAAACGATCCAATTAGTTAAAACATGCAATGAATATAATCTGCATATCCTTTTGCATTTTTCAACAAATATAATCTGTTTCAGTATTTTAAGTGGTTATTTTATTCTGGGTAATGAGGAACTTATCATTCTTAATTCATGGGGTCAAGAATTCCTATCTAACTTAAGTGACACAATAAAAGCTTTCTCAATTCTTTTAGTTACTGATTTAGGAATTGGATTTCATTCAACTCACGGTTGGGAACTCCTAATTGGCTCGGTCTACAACGATTTTGGGTTGGCATATAAGGATCAGATTATATTTGGTCTTGTTTCTACTTTTCCAGTTATTTTAGATACTATTGTGAAATATTGGATCTTCCATTATTTAAATCGTGTATCTCCTTCGCTTGTAGTAATTTATCATTCAATGAATGAATGAAGAACTTATTTGATTTCTTATATCAATTCCATAAGAACCCTTTTGCTTTCTAAAATAAAAAGGATCATTTTCAATCTTAATGACTTTTTGATATTTTTACCTGTTCAAGATATTAGTCCTATATTGGAATAGGACTATTCCAGTACAATGACAACAGATTTTTGATAGGGAACTATACTAGTTCCCTATCTAATTTATTGTAAAAATTCTAGGATTTAGAATTGGCCATGCAAAATAGAAATCCTTTTTGTTGGGTAAAAAAACAAATGGCTCGATCCATTTATGTTTCTGTATCGATCATGATATATGTACTAAGCCAGGTATCTATCTCAAATGCATATCCCATTTTTGCACAAAAGGGTTATGAAAATCCGCGAGAAACAACTGGACGAATTGTATGTGCCAATTGTCACTTAGCTAATAAGCCCGTGGAGATTGAAGTTCCGCAAGCTGTGCTTCCTGATACTGTATTTGAAGCCATTGTTCGAATTCCTTATGATATGCAATTGAAACAAGTTCTTTCTAATGGTAAAAAAGGGGGTTTGAATGTGGGTGCTGTTCTTATTTTACCCGAGGGGTTTGAGCTAGCTCCAACTGATCGTATTTCTCCTGAGTTGAAAGAAAAGATAGGAAATTTGTCTTTTCAGAGTTATCATCCCAATAAGAAAAATATTATTGTAATAGGTCCTGTTCCTGGTCAGAAATATAGGGAAATTGTCTTTCCCATTCTTTCCCCTGACCCTTCTACGAAGAAAGACATTCACTTCTTAAAATATCCCATATATGTAGGTGGGAACAGAGGGAGGGGTCAGATTTATCCTGACGGTAGCAAGAGTAACAACACAGTCTATAATGCTACATCAGCAGGTATAGTAAGCAAAATAGTACGTAAAGAGAAGGGTGGTTATGAAATAACCACAGTTGATGCGTCAGAGGGACGTCAATCGGTTGATATTATACCTCCGGGGCCAGAACTTCTTGTTTCAGAGGGTGAATCCATCAAGCTTGATCAACCATTAACAAGCAATCCTAATGTAGGGGGTTTTGGTCAGGGAGATGCGGAAATAGTTCTTCAAGATCCATTACGCATCCAAGGCCTTTTGTTCTTTTTCACATCTGTTATTTTTGCACAAGTATTTTTAGTTCTGAAAAAGAAACAGTTTGAAAAAGTTCAATTGTATGAAATGAATTTTTAAATCCATAAATGGATGTTAATCCATTTAGTTGATTTCTTGTCGATCGATACAATTATGGATTATCCGAAAATCCTATAAATTCTTTTGCTTTCTCTCTCTTTTCTTTTATCCCTTAGTAAACATATTACTAAATACAAAAGAAGTGGTAAAGGTGGGAAAAATGAAAGAAACAAATACTTTTTTTGGGGGGGATTACTTGTCTTTCTAATCTTCGATTTTATCGACACAAGAAAAAAGATTTTGTACTCTTTTCTTGTGTCGTCTTGTATTGAAATAAGAATTCTTTGTTTACCGGTTTATTAAAACTTTTTGGTTTCGGTTCAGACAAAGTAGTGAACAAAGGAAAAAAGGGTTTCTGTTGGGAAGTAATTAATTGACAAAATAGAATTTATTCACTTCCTAAATACAATTCCATTTTTAATTTGAAGAAAAAAAATATTTTGACTGTTTTAGCGCAAAGTTGAACTGTATTTTGACGAATATCAAAATCCTTATTTGATTTAGGATCAGATCAAAGTTTTTTGATCCTACAATTTGATCAAAAAAGTAGTTTAGATTCAGGTTCTAGTAGTTTACTAAAAATGAATGAAAGAGTATCTCATCTATAGAAAGAAATGAATTTTTTCTATATTCAGAAAATCCAAATAATTTCTTATTTCTTGTTTCTTTCATACGAGTGAATATTGTGGGATGAAAAATAGAGATTATGAATCAACTAATAAATTAAGGTTGATCAAACATGATTAAGAATCAAAAAAATCAAAAGGTTTGAACCATTAGAACAACACATCCTTGCAGTTTTGATTTATGCAATAAATCAAAGTCTCCTTACCTTATAAGAGTAAGGACTTAGTGGGTCCTTTCCGCTCTAATCAAACAAAAGAGGGTAAGGACCCGCTAAGTTCTTACTTTTGAATGTGAAAAATCCGGTCCATCCTAGTAATTAAAAATTACTAGAGTGATGAGCCCAGTCCAGAATATGAACCGTAAAAGAAAACACCTATTAAACCTATCACAAGAATACCTGTTAAAGTACCTATTAGCCAAAGAGGAATCCTTCCAGTAGTATCGGCCATTTCTCCTACTTTCCTCCACATTTAATGTAGTCATGCTCGAGACAAAAACAGTCATGGATAATAATGACAGTCGTATCTTTCCGAACGAATGCAATAAAATAAAGAGAATTATTCTCTTTCAATTAAAGAAATAATTCGAAAATAAAACAGCAAGTACAAAAATGAGTAATAAACCCCAGTATAGACTGGTACGATTCAATTCCACATTTTGTTCATTCGGATTTGATTGTGTCATAGCTTTCTAATTGAAATTCATTTTATCGTTGGATGAACTGCATTGCTGATATTGACCCTAAAAAAAAAACGGTAGGTACAGCTAATCCGTGAACAGCTAACCATCGTACTGTAAAAATTGGATAGGTTCGATCTATAGTCATTGAAGGCCTCCTAAAAGGATCTACTAAATTCATCAAGTTGTTCTAAAGAATCAAAACGTCCGGTGATCAATGGAATCCCTTGTCGACTTTCCGTAAAATATTCGTTTGGCCGAGGACTCCCAAATACATCGTAAGCTAAACCCGTACTGACGAATAACCAACCCGCAATGAATAAGGAAGGTATAGTAATGCTATGAATAACCCAGTATCGAATACTGCTAATAATATCAGCAAAAGAACGTTCTCCTGTGCTTCCAGACATGCTGAGCTCCACAAATTTTTGTACATTCAAAAAAGGGAATTGATTCCGTAAAAGATAGGATCAAAAATAGATAAAACTATTATACTGCTATTTTTTCTATCTTTGTGAGATCGTCCATTTTGTACCAAAAGTTTATTTCGAGTATACCGAATCAGTATAGCTATCTCTCCTATGGCATAGCAACGCAGTTTCGACCGATACCGAAATGCTACATAATCCCTCTTTTCCTTATCTATCCATAACTTGATGTTATTCAATAGATCGATAGAGAATACTGCAAATTCTTAATTTGCTTTCCTTTATTAGCTTCTAAATGGGAAGTAAGTAAGAATCTTCGAAAAATCCAATTTGCAAGCTTAGCTTAACTAATTCAAGTGATTTTAGCAAATTCTATCTATTAATCAATTTGATTAAATTCGAAAAGATCAGTCTTAATGAATAAGAGAAAGAGGGCGAAAATACATAAGGATACAAGCAGATCTGATTTGATTGAACCATTTTGTCAATTTGACGATGAGAAAACGAAGAAGATTCAAAAAAAATAGAACATTTCAATATTTTTGAATAAATAGATTCTATTATTTATTAATAGAATTTTCTTCGCCTAGAGTTAATCAATAACAAAAAAAATGAATCTAATATATCAAATATCGATAGCAACGTCTTTTGCTACCAAAAGAGAATTGCTTCTTCTTTCAAATCGAAAATGATTGGATTTTCATTAACGGAAACCTATCTATTCTGTTATATTCCATTTTATACGTAAAAGTATAGGTGAATTCTCTTTTTTGGTTATAACTCTTATTTGAATCCTTTCATTTCAAAGAATTCATTGGTATGTTAGAATCAAAAAGAATCAAAAATAACTAAATAAGTAGAATTCAATAATTGAATAAATAGACAATTAATAAATCAAAAACGTAATACTAAATGAGATAAAGAAAGTACAATTTCGATTTGTGATGAATCATTGTTGCATTAGGTCGAACAGAAAGATTCTTTCTTGACCGAACTCAAAGTATTTAATGGAACTGAATTCTCTGAATTGATAGAATATAGAATGAGTCGAAAAGGATAAAAGAAATAACTCATCTTCAAATCGACTTCTTGACACGAAAAAAAGAAAAGAAATGAATGATTCAGAACTATATATATGCCCAGGCTACAATATGAAAATCATTTCAGGGATTTTCCCTTCTTTTGTCCGTGTCAACAAAAAATTCATGATGCCATGTGAATCGCTAGAAACATGTGAAGTGTATTATGGCTAACCCAATAACGAAAATTTCGTAAGGGGACTGAAGCAGGCTATCATGAAACAAAAGATCTTCTTTCTAAAGAAAGATTTGTTGGCTCGGAATCAAAGAATGAATCGATATCATATCTAATGAATCCATTTTTGAATAATTAAGTACTCTATTCCTTTAATTAGTATTATCGATAATGATCAAGAATTCATGAATTCTTGACTCATTTAATTGGAAATATTCCATTATAAAAACTACCATCGTATTTTGAACTTAGGTAAATACTTTATCAGTATATGGAGTAAAAAAACATAAAAAATTTGGCCTTTTATGCTTACTATAACTAGTTATTTCTGTTTTTTAATGGCTGTTTTAACGATAACCTTAGTTCTATTTATTGGTTTAAGAAAGATACGGCTTATTTAAAATAAATTGAATGCAAAATTCCGAAAAAATCTTTTTCGGGGATTTCGTGTATTCTATGGTTATTTCCGCAACCATTGCCAATTTTTTTCTTGGTTATTAAGATTCATAGATAATTCAGATTATTATTTAAAGATAGATCTTAACCTCTTTTTTTATCTGCTCAAATCGAAATGATTGAAGTTTTTCTATTTGGAATTGTCTTAGGTCTAATTCCTATCACTTTGGCAGGATTATTTGTGACTGCATATTTACAATACAGACGTAGTGATCAGTTGGATCTTTGATTTTCCAAATTTTCTTTTTTTTATTAGTCTCTTTCCTACTGTAGGTCAAATTTCAGTTTGAATTTCACTTTGTTTTTATATAGACGAAATCACGCTCTGTAGGATTTGAACCTACGACATCGGGTTTTGGAGACCCGCGTTCTACCGAACTGAACTAAGAGCGCGTTTCAATCAAATCAAAAAAATCTTTTAGGATAGAAATCCTAACGCATTGCTTATACATATAGTATATGCAAATTAACGAATCCCTCTTCACTTCCTACAGGAGAAGTTATAGGTAGGGATGACAGGATTTGAACCTGTGACATTTTGTACCCAAAACAAACGCGCTACCAAGCTGCGCTACACCCCTTTTTGAACTTGTTCTAGAGTATCATTGTCTGTCTTCTTTTCCATATATATAGTCATTTTTTGATATCTATATCAAACTATATCAAAGTTTGTTGTCATTTATTATTTCTGGTTTCATATAATAAAAGAATAAAATATCTGAAACCTAATCGAACTTCTAGATAAAGAATTCCTATTTGAACAGTAATACTCATAAAAAGGGCTTCTTTCTTTTGTTTTTAGGCCGGGCAGAAAATTCTGATTGGTTCATCTTCCATAATCAATTTTAGAATTTTAGATAGGAATTCCGCGTAGGAAAAAAAAGAAAAATGAATACAAAAAATAGAGAATTACAGCATCTGACCATATATGGATTCCAATCAAGTAAAGAAAGAGAATTTGCAATGCAAGATATCAAAACATATCTCTCTGTGGCACCTGTAATAAGTACTCTATGGTTTGCTTCTTTAGCAGGTCTATTAATAGAAATTAATCGTTTATTCCCAGATGCTTTGTCATTCCCCTTTTTTTGATATTCAATTAAAAAATCATTAATATGTGAAGAAATAAAGGAGAATAGAATTCTGACGATTCTTTTTTCAAATCTTTAGATAGATAGGGGGATATAAAGAAAAAGCTCATTCAAAATGTACTGAATCAAAATCCAGTAAGTCCGCCCAAGATCACATTTAGGAAAAAGATGGAATTAATTAGTTTAGTGTAAGCTACATGAAATCATAGTATAAAAAGAAGAGACTGAAATAAGAAAGTTATGGGGGTTTCGAATAAAACGAGATACTTAGAAAGAGATTGTATTAATTTAATACAAGTAATAAATTACTTTATTAACACTCGAATAATACATATTGAATTGATTAGGTAATTGCCAAAAGATCTTTCGATTCGAAATGGAATAACTAATTAAGAATTCTTATTGATTTTATTCTTCTTTTTCGATTCAAAAACCGGAAATAGGAGAGTTAAAAAAACCAATCAAAATATATAAAGGAGATTCATGGCTAAAGGGAAAGATATAAGAGTCAGAGTTTTTTTGGAATGTACTAGTTGTGTTCAAAGAAGTGATAATAAAAAATCACTGGGTATTTCTAGATATATTACCCAAAAAAATCGTTCCAATACACCCAGTTTATTGGAACTGAGAAAATTCTGTCGCTATTGTAACAAACATACAACTCATAGGGAAATCAAGATATAGATCGAAGGAAACTAACATAATATCTTCGATCTTTGCAAGCAATACACGAAGTAAGAACTTCACCATATTACTATATTAGATAATAGTAAAGAATATCTATGAATCAAACTTAATCTCATTTTCGTATGGAGATTCTCTCATGAGTATAGATATATAATAGATGGATGAAATAATCAAATTATTTTTGAATGATATCTGATAGATGAATGAAATAATCAAATGATATATGAATCAAAACCTATTTTGGTTGGATCTTAAATGAATCAATAAATCGAATTTTCGAGATAAGGAATAAACCATGGATAAACTCCAGCAACCTATTCGTATTCATAAACCCAAGAAACCTCTTGGTAAATTCAAAAACTTTTTTCGTAAATCCAAACAACCTTTTCCTAAATCTCGTTTAGGAAAATTTGGTAAAGATATTCCTCTTCGTCAATACCTTATTCTTCGTCGTAAATTTGAATTTTGCCATAAATCTCCTAGATATTCTAAATATCGTAATCGTATTCGTAAGCAATTTTTTCGTAAACGTTTCTTCATTAGATCAAGGAGTCAAATCCATTATAAATATATAGGTGTAATTAGTCGATTTATTGGTTGGCAAGCAAAAATCATACCTAAAGAAGTTACTAAATTAACCTTAAGACAACAACGACTAATGACTAATGCTATAAAAAAAGCTCGTATTTTAGGTTTCTTACCTTTTGTTGCAAATGAGATATATGCTAGGAAACGCAGGCTAGAGATTTTAAAACGTCGTCTTGAAAATGAAGAAAAAAAAAAATCACAAAAAAATCGTGCTAAAACTGGACCAAGAACTCCTCGTCCTAACACTGGACCAAGAACTCCTCGTCCTAAAAATGAAACGGGAACTCCTCCTCCTAACACTGGACCAAGAACTCCTCGTCCTAAAAATGAAACGGGAACTACTCCTCCTAAAAATGAACCAAGGACTCCTCGTCCTAACACTGGACCAAGAACTACTCGTCCTAACACTGAACCGGGAACTCCTCCTCCTAACACTGGACCAAGAACTACTCGTCCTAACACTGAACCGGGAACTACTCGTCCTAAAAATGAAACGGGAACTCCTCGTCCGAAAAATGAAACGGGAACTCCTCGTCCGAAAAATGAAACGGGAACTCCTCGTCCGAAAAATGAAACGGGAACTCCTCCTCCTAACACTGGACCAAGAACTACTCGTCCGAAAAATGAAACGGGAACTCCTCGTCCGAAAAATGAAACGGGAACTCCTCCTCCTAACACTGGACCAAGAACTACTCGTCCTAACACTGAACCGGGAACTCCTCGTCCTAAAAATAAAACGGGAACTACTCGTCCGAAAACGGAACCAAGAACTACTCGTCCGAAAACGGAACCGGGAACTCCTTCTCCTAAAACCAGAAATCCATAAGCATACTTCCCAATTGACTTAAAATCCCAAATTGGAATTCAAGCTAAAATGTAGATTTTTTTTGAAAAAGTTTAGAAAGCTGGTTGGATTCTTGTATTTTAAAAAAAGGAAAAACAATCTTTTTATTGAGAGATGCTCTTAATTGCTACTATTTTTCTTTATCTCAATCGATTTTCCTTTTATATCTTCCCGGAGTTCATTCTCCGGGGAATCCTTTTTTCATCATTACTAATAGATTATTTTAGTATCTCCTCATTTACCTTATTAGGTTTAATAATTTTATAAGAAATCTTGGAAAGACCAATCTTATTTGATATTGCTATTTGTGAAAGTATTTTACGATTAAGAATCGATTGCTTCTTGTACAGATTGTGGATAAATTGAGAATAACTATCAAATATTTGGTTTTCACGAGTTACTGCATTTATTCGAGTGATCCACAAACGGCGAAAATATCTCTTTTTCCTTCCTCTATCTCGATAAGAGTAAAACAAAGCTCTTATTGTCTGTTGGTTAATCGTTCGAGTGTGTCTTGAATGAGCTCCTTTAAAACCTGATACAAGGGAACGATTTTTTTTTCGACGTCTTCGAGCTATATATCCTCGCCTTACTCTGGTCATTGAATTCCATTCAATTTGAATGAATAACTAATGAATTCGATTTCTTTTCTTTCAGTTATTCTTTTTTCCGCCTAGGGTCAATCAATAACAAAACGGATTACTCCAATATATCAGATATCGATTCCAATGGCTTTTGCTACTATAACCTTCCCAACCACGATTCTTGCTTTTCTCTTATTTGACCTTTCCATAAAGATAAAGAATTCTATATTAAACAACAAAATAGTGGGTTCCATCGTTTCTATGGTTACGCCTCGAACGGTGAGGTTCTCTCTATACGCCGGAGCTTTTTTTCCATTGATAATCATCATCAAAAGATTTTGTGAACTTGTATAGTTCATATTCTTTGGCTCTACCTATTCATTAGAAAGTAATAGCCCTTTTGACACTAAGAGTTATCCATACAGTGACGGCATTTAATTAGAAAAGTTGGCTAGGTAGCTAACCCTATGAGTCCGTTCTTTCAAAAGGGAGCATAACCTTTTTGCTTCTTCATAATGCTATCTCCTCCGCTTAATGGATAACCTTTTGCTACCAATGGAGAATTGCTTCTTCTTTCAAATTGAAAATGATTGGATTTTCACCAATGAAAACCATAAATTTTATAGAATATAAATGGTGGATGATATCATATACTTTTTGAAAATATCCTATTGATCAGTATAGGTCGTTGATACTGGAAAAATTCTCTCATCTGTTCAAAGTCATGATCTGAACGAGTCACACATACACCCTAGTACATACTCCTCGACGCTGAGGACATCCTTTAAGAGCGGGGGATTTCTTAACATTTTTTTTTGGCTTTCTTACGTTTTTAAGAAGTTGTTTAATAGTTGGCATATTGTATGTATATTTATACAGAATATAATTGTTTGGTTTAGATCGATCTTAACCAGATGTTAATTTCTATTAACATGAATATTCAATAGAATTCGACTTTGAAATAGATGGACACAAAATCATTCAGATCATTCAGGATCTTCTCTTATTTTCTTCTTTTTGTTTCTTGCGTATTATGCGATCGACAATACCATAAGCTTGGGCTTCTGTTGCGGACATATAAGTATCTCTTTCCATATCATTCTGGATCTCATTTATGGGTCTGCCTGTATTTTGTGAATACATATCCGCAATAACCTCACGAAGTCTAAACAGTTCTTCTGCTTCCAATTCTATTTCACGTGGAGTGCCTATAAAAGGGGCAGTCCGAGGTTGGTGAATCATAATCCTAGCGTGAGGCAATGCGAATCGTTTAGTCTTTGTTCCTCCAACCAAAATTAAAGATGCACCTGATGCAGCTAATCCCATACCTATTGTACGCACATCAACCCTACCTTGCACATGTTTTATAACATCATATAAAGCTATTGATGATAGTGCGCTTCCACCCGGAGAGTGTATATACAAAGAAATATCACGATCATCTTGTTGACTCAGATATAGTAACAGACCGATAACTTGATCGATCCAAACGCCCGTAATCTCTCTACATAGAAAAAGGATTTTGCTGTGAATAATAAGTGGGTAGTTTACGTAAACCCAATCTTTTTTTTTCTCCTTTGAAGACCACCAGTCGGTGGGGACTTTTGGTATACCAATTGGCATATTGTATGTATATTTATACAGAATATAATTGTTTGGTTTAGATCGATCTTAACCAGATGTTAATTTCTATTAACATGAATATTCAATAGAATTCGACTTTGAAATAGATGGACACAAAATCATTCAGATCATTCAGGATCTTCTCTTATTTTATTTTTTTTGTTTCTCCTTTATTATGCGATCGACAATACCATAATCTTGGGCTTCTGTTGCGGACATATAAGTATCTCTTTCCATATCATTCTGGATCTCATTTACGGGTCTGCCTGTATTTTCTGAATAAATATCCGCAATAACGTCACGAAGTTTAAACATTTCTTCTGCTTCCAATTCTATTGAACGTGGAGTGCCTACAAAACGGGAAGCCGAAGGTTGGTGAATCAAAACCCTAGTGTGAGGGAATGCGATTCGTTTACTCTTTGTCCCTCCGACCAAAATTAAAGATGCACCTGATGCAGCTAATCCCATACCTATTGTACGCACATTAGGTACCAAACTTTTGATAGT
>JAMFTS010000877.1:0-28370 GCA_028095005.1 Rhynchospora pubera | reverse complement strand
TCTTATGAGAATCATCCACGCCTTAAACGTATCTTAATGCCTGAAAGTTGGATAGGCTGGCCCTTGCGTAAGGACTATATTACTCCAAAATTTCTATGAAATACAAGATGCCCGCTGAATGATAAGAAACAAATGTCACTTATATAACACGACTTCCAATTTCATTATTTGAGTCAATGAATATTTTGACGTTGTTTAGATGAAGCAAACAGAATAACTGCAGTATATTCGGATCATGGATTCAAAGTTTTTCGATTCTTTTATTTGGAGGAGAAGTAGAATATTCATGTATTTTCTATCAGCTTAAGATTTCGAATTGCACCCCAGAAAGTAAGGTAAGCAAAAAAGAAATAGAATAAATAGAAAAAAATCAATACGAAATTCAGAAATAAAAAGGAATCCAATTTGGATTCTGTTTCAAATGCATTCTGTCTATCTATTCTTATCCTCTAACTCTTTATTTTAAAAGTCTTTTTTTGAATTTCGATAATCAAAAAGAGCATAGCCTGATTCATTCTATGCTTTTCCATAAGCATAGAAATTTTTTTGATTTCTATCTTGCAAAAAAGATGTTTGGATTTCTTTACAGAAATCCATGAATACACATTTTATTCTATTTTTCAATTTATATACCAATCTATATAGAGAAATTTTTTGATCCAATATTTTTTCGTTTTGCCAAGAACCAGATTTGAACTGGTGACACGAGGATTTTCAGTCCTCTGCTCTACCAACTGAGCTATCCTGACCATTTGTTTTGGATCACCCGAGTAGAATACTCGTATCTATGCTCTTGTAGCTACATCAATTAGCTAAATTGAACTAAAATAACAATTTATTTCAAAAAATTGAATAGTCAATGGTAAGATAATGATATGATTGGTAATCATTTCGTTATAGAGATTCCTTACTTTTATTTATTATTAAAATAATAATAATAATAATATTTTTTTTTCAGATCTACTTTCGAAATGAAAAAGTTGAATAAATTCAGAAAGGGTGGGAAAGTATATTTCTTCTTTTTTTCTATTTTTTAGAAAAAAAATAGAAAAAAATATTTAGAAACCGAATGGGCTTTTTATTGGGGATAGAGGGACTTGAACCCTCATGATTCAAAAAATCGACGGATTTTCCTCTTACTATAAATTTCATTGTTGTCGATATTGACATGTAGAATGGACTCTCTCTTTATTCTCGTTTGATTTATCATCATTTTTTCATTTGAAAAAATCGAAAAAACTCTATAATGAATAATTTGATTACTAAAAAAGAAGTTCTTTTCTCATTGACTTCTTATTCGAATCAATTCTCCATAATTGATTCAGAATTTTCAATTCATCAAAATTTCATAATCATTCAAAATTTCTTTATTAACATGAATAATATGATTTGATCGTGATTATTATCAATCAAATGATGAATCATTAATATATGTATGTATTTCTTTGGTATCATCGCTATCCTTTCTTTTAATTTCGATAGAGACATTCTACCAATGCAACATAATAAACTTTATTCGTTAGAATAGCTTCCGTCGAGTCTCTGCACCTATCCTTTTTCTTTTTGATTTTCCAAAGAATTGGAACCTTACATATATTGAATTTTTTGTAATCAATATATATTCGTTTTGTTTTTGAAAAAAAAACAAGATTTGGCTCAGAATTGCCCATTTTGATTCCAGGGTTTCTCTGAATTTGGAAGTTAACACTTAGCGGGTTTCCATACCAAGGCTCAACTTAATCAAGTCCGTAGCGTCTACCAATTTCGCCATATCCCCCCTTCTTTCTTCTTTTTTTGTACTAAGATTCAATATTGCAGTTTTATCTATTTTTCTTTGATTTCTCGTCTCTCTTCCATTTATTATTATTTTTTTTGAATCCTTGAATTCTTTTCAATTTCCATAATATGGATTTATTGAATATTGAATGAAAAAATTCAATACGATTCATACTGCTATTTGTTTTTCACTGTCTTCTTTGAATTCAAAAATGCATCTCTGTTCGAGAAAATAAACATTCTTTTTTTGAGTCAGAAACGATTCTATATATTATTATATTTTCGAAAATATAAGAATAGAACCATTCTACCTATATATATATTTCTCTTTCTTGTTGAAACTTCTTTCAACACTGATAAAGCCCTACATTCACTTTTTTTTTTCAAAAAAAATCAAAAATGGATTGAATCAAATTCAGATTGTATCTTTATCTGAATTCTTCGATTCAGTCAGATCAATCTTTTCGAATCTAATTAACTTAACATAATTGACTCTAATAGTTTTAGTTGAAATATAATAAATATAGTATTATTTATATAATACTATGTGACTGTCAATGAGGAAATCCGTATTCAAATAGTTTTTTTCAAATACGAAAATAAGAAATAGATTTTTTCTAAATAGAAAAAATTCGATTTCTATTATAAACTGATCAATTTGTAAAACAAGAAGTAGGATTGGATTTGCTTGCACTATATACATCAAAGAGCATATAATAAGGGTGTATTTGGTGCATCAAATCAAATACACTAAAGGATACCCCCAATAAAAAAAAGAATAATTAACCATGTTACCATAACATGTTTTTTAAAGTTAACATAAATAATGTTAAATCTTAATTGAATTTTTTTGAAAGATTTTACTCCATTTAAAGTCCATCTCGAGTAGATCTTGTTCTTTTGAGAATTCTTAATCAGAAGTTTTAGAAGGGAGCTTATGTCACCACAAACAGAGACTAAAGCAAGTGTTGGTTTAAAGCAGGGGTTAAAGATTACAAACTTACTTATTACACTCCGGAGTACGAAACCAAAGATACTGATATCTTGGCAGCGTTCCGAGTAACTCCTCAACCTGGAGTCCCTCCTGAAGAAGCAGGAGCTGCAGTTGCTGCGGAATCTTCTACTGGTACATGGACAACTGTTTGGACTGATGGACTTACCAGTCTTGATCGTTACAAAGGACGATGCTATCATATCGAGCCTGTTGCTGGAGAAGAAGATCAATATATTGCCTATGTAGCTTATCCTTTAGACCTTTTTGAAGAAGGTTCTGTTACTAACATGTTTACTTCTATTGTAGGTAATGTATTTGGTTTCAAAGCCCTACGAGCTCTACGCTTGGAAGACTTGCGAATTCCCCCTGCTTATCAAAAACTTTCCAAGGTCCACCTCATGGTATCCAATCTGAAAGAGATAAGTTGAACAAGTATGGTCGTCCTCTATTGGGATGTACTATTAAACCAAAATTGGGATTATCCGCAAAAAACTACGGTAGAGCATGTTATGAATGTTTACGTGGTGGACTTGATTTTACCAAAGATGATGAAAATGTAACTCACAACCATTTATGCGTTGGAGAGATCGTTTCTTGTTCTGTGCCGAAGCAATTTATTAAATCACAGGCCGAACAGGTGAAATCAAAGGCCATTACTTGAATGCTACTGCAGCTACATCTGAAGAAATGATCAAAAGAGCAGTATTTGCTAGAGAATTGGGAGTTCCTATTATCATGCATGATTACTTAACCGGAGGATTCACTGCAAATACCAGTTTGGCTTTCTATTGTCGTGATAATGGTCTACTTCTTCACATCCACCGCGCAATGCATGCAGTTATTGATAGACAGAAAAATCACGGTATGCATTTCCGTGTACTAGCTAAAGCATACGTATGTCTGGTGGAGATCATGTTCACGCTGGTACAGTAGTAGGTAAGCTGGAAGGGGAGCGTGAGCTGACTTTAGGTTTTGTTGATTTATTACGTGATGATTATATTGAAAAAGATCGTTCTCGCGGTATCTTTTTCACCCAAGATTGGGTCTCTATGCCAGGTGTTATACCTGTAGCTTCAGGGGTATCCATGTTTGGCATATGCCTGCTTTGACCGAAATCTTTGGAGATGATTCTGTACTTCAATTTGGTGGAGGAACCTTAGGGCACCCTTGGGGAAATGCACCTGGCGCAGTAGCTAACAGGGTGGCTTTAGAAGCGTGCGTACAAGCTCGTAATGAAGGACGCGATCTTGCTCGTGAAGGTAACGAGATTATTCGAGCAGCAGCTAAATGGAGTCCTGAACTAGCCGCAGCTTGTGAAGTATGGAAAGCAATCAAATTTGAATTCGCGCCGGTAGATATACCAGATCAAACGTAATAGAGAGATAAAAAAACACACAAAATTCAATTCAGTACGTTCTACCATATTTCAGTAAGTTTTACTAAGAATTGATTGCAATTCAACTCGGCCCAATCTTTTCCTAAAAAAAGGATTGAGCCGACTCAAATACGGATTTCAGGGGGCATGTACTATGGCTCAGTCAATCCTATTTTCAATAGAAAAGAAGGCCCAACTCCAGAATAAGAGCCTTGAGTTCCTCCACCCTTTTAGTAGGCAGGGAAGGGATATAACTCAGCGGTAGAGTGTCACCTTGACGTGGTGGAAGTCATCAGTTCGAGCCTGATTATCCCTACCCTAAACCCAATCTGAGTTTTTCTATTTGGGGCTTAGTCCCCCGCCCTGATTGAACGAGAATGAATAAGAGGCTTGTGGGATATCTCACATAGGGTAGAGATGTCTATAATTGTTGGAAGTGAACTCCAGACTAATATGAAGCGCACAGATCCAAGTGATGCCTTGGAATGAAAGACCGAATCAGCTTTGTCTACGAAGAAGGAAGCTATAAGTAATGCAACTAGGAATCTCATGGAGAGTTCGATCCTGGCTCAGGATGAACGCTGGCGGCATGCTTAACACATGCAAGTTGGACGGGAAGTGGTGTTTCCAATCGCGGAGTAGAGCAGTCTGGTAGCTCACAAGGCTCATAACCTTGGTGTCACGGGTTCAAATCCCGTCTCCGCACCAAAGTGTTTATGTTTAAACACATAAGGATATTGAATTACTAATTCAAATAATTCTCCCAAACTTTTTGGGGTTAGTTTGGGAGATAGCAAAGAACAAGGAAAGATTGTTTTTTCATATACTATGGACGTGGGCGGATAGCGGGAATCGAACCCGCGTCTTCTCCTTGGCAAAGAGAGATTTTACCATTCGACCATATCCGCACTTTCTTCTTGATATGGCCGCAATATGTCCACACATATATGATATATATGTGATATGTCATGATAATATATCATATATGCGTCTGGATCATATTTGTGCAGGGCCAGTTATTTTGATTTTCTAGTAAACCTTGCATACTGGAGTTATAGAATTTAGATACTTAGAGTATCTAGGTGAAATCTTATTTCACCTATTGGAAATTGAATATTTCCAATATTCTTAATATTGGATTATATCGAATGAATCACAAAACAAAAAGATTGTTTTGAATAACTTAGATTTCATTTCAATATGTCTCACAATCTAAATTGATTCGCACAAGTGATGAGGGGGGAAATTCAAGAAATCATAGAATTCAGAATTGCTACCAAGAAGACCAATCCAATCCATAATGATGTACCGGAAAATAGAATATTTTTGTTACTTGACCAACCATCAGAAGAAGCAAATACAAGAGGTACACTAATTAATAAGACTGATGAAGTCGCAATTAGTGCAAAAACAGCTAATTGGAAAGCAATAGTCATGTTTCTAATCCTCCAAGCAATCAACAAATGAATTATACAATGGATCCCTCACTTAATCAAAATTGTAATGTAATAAACTACAATTTGTAGAGTTTTCATTATAAACCAATGGATTCTTTTCTTTAAAACTTATTAGCATCTTATTTGATAAGAACATGAAGTAGAGTCGACTTTCATTTTTATTTAAAAAGCAAGCATACTCAATCATGTATCTCTGTGTATAGTATACAGAGATACTAATATCGGAGAGGAAAAGATAGTGAGTTTCTTATTTCATAGGAAAGAATAAGATATAGTAGTATTTTATTCGTAGGAATAGGTAATATAGATTACCTTTGGGAGAGATGGCTGAGTGGTTGATAGCTCTGGTCTTGAAAACCGGCATAGTTCTTCTAACTATCGGGGGTTCGAATCCCTCTCTCTCCAATTATTTTGATTTATTGAAATCAAAGGGTTTCTTGATTTGTTTTTTTTTGTTCTCTTATCCTTTCTTTGATAGAAAGGAAGGCTCGGCTATTCCATCTAGCCGAGCCAAAACTGAAAAAAAGCAATAAATAAAATAGAGATAGAAAATCTCAGTTAAGAGGAGTCATGAAAAGAACAGGTTCCAAATCACGATCGATTCCTTTTTCAAATCCTGCTGCAGCTGCACGGGCCCTTCCCGCATGCCACAAATGTCCTACAAAAAAGAAGAATCCTAGAACAAAATGAGAGGTCGCTAACCAACTTCTAGGAGAGACATAATTGACTGCATTAATCTCAGTAGCTACACCACCTACTGAATTTAAAGAACCTAAAGGAGCGTGAGTCATATATTCTGCCGAACGTCGTTCTTGCCAGGGTTGTATGTCTTTTTTCAGCCTGCTCAAGTCCAAACCATTTGGACCCCTTAGAGGTTCTAACCAAGGAGCACGAAGATCCCAAAAACGCATGGTTTCTCCTCCAAAAATAACCTCCCCAGTCGGGGAACGCATTAGGTATTTACCTAAACCAGTAGGTCCTTGCGCGGACCCCACATTAGCTCCAAGACGTTGGTCTCTAACTAGAAAAGTAAATGCTTGAGCTTGAGAAGCTTCTGGCCCAGTGGGTCCATAAAACTCACTAGGATAAGCGGTATTATTGAACCAGACAAAACAACAAGCAATGAAACCAAAGACAGATAAAGCACCTAAACTATAAGACAAATAAGCCTCTCCGGACCATACAAATGCACGACGAGCCCATGCAAAGGGTTTGGTTAAGATATGCCAAATCCCACCAAGTATACAAATGGAACCTAACCATACATGTCCACCAATTATATCTTCTAAATCGTCCACACTAACAATCCATCCTTCTCCTCCAAATGGAGATTTTAGTAAATAACTAAATATTACGCTGGGACTAAGAGTTAAGTTGGTAATTTTTCTTACATCTCCCCCACCTGGAGCCCAGGTATCATATACGCCTCCAAAATAAACAGCTTTAAATACCAGAAGAAAAGCACCTAGACCTAACAAAATTAGGTGAATGCCCAAAATTGTAGTCATTTTATTTCTATCTTTCCATACATAACCGAAGAATGGAAAAGATTCCTCAAGAGTTTCTGGTCCAAGAAGAGCATGATAAATACCGCCAAAACCTAAGACTGCAGAGGAAATTAAGTGAAGTACTCCAGATACAAAGTATGGAAAGGTGTCTATAACTTCTCCTCCAGGACCTACTCCCCAACCTAAAGTTGCTAGGTGTGGAAGTAAAATTAATCCTTGTTCATACATAGGTTTCTCTGGTACGAAATGAGCCACTTCAAATAAATTCATTGCTCCGGCCCAGAATACGATTAATCCAGCATGAGCTACATGAGCTCCAAGTAGTTTACCGGACAAATTGATAAGTCTAGCATTCCCGGCCCACCAAGCAAAACCAGTGCTTTCTTGGTCACGGCCCGCTAAAGCTAAAGTTCCATTAAAGAGCGTTTCCACGTGGTAAAACCTCCTCAGGGAATATAAGGTTTTCATGAGGCTGATCCTGAGCCGCCATCCAAGCACGAATACCTTCGTTTAAAAGAATATTTTTGGTGTAGAAAGTCTCAAATTCAGGATCTTCCGCTGCACGGATTTCTTGGGAAACAAAGTCATAGGCACGTAGGTTCAGAGCGAGACCCACTACCCCAACAGCACTCATCCATAAACCGGTTACTGGTACAAATAGCATAAAGAAATGTAACCAACGTTTATTGGAAAAAGCAACCCCAAAGATTTGGGACCAAAATCGGTTAGCAGTGACCATCGAATAAGTCTCTTCGGCTTGAGTTGGGTTAAAAGCACGGAATGTATTTGCACCATCACCATCTTCGAATAGAGTATTTTCCACAGTAGCACCGTGAATAGCGCATAGCAGGGCTGCACCTAATACTCCAGCAACTCCCATCATATGAAAAGGGTTCAATGTCCAATTATGAAATCCTTGGAAGAAGAGGATGAATCGAAATATAGCTGCTACACCAAAACTAGGTGCAAAGAACCAACCAGATTGACCTAGTGGATAAATTAGGAATACGGAAACAAAAACAGCGATTGGACCAGAGAATGCAATCGCATTATAAGGTCGCAATTGAACTGATCGAGCAATTTCGAATTGACGCAACATAAAACCTATTAGTGCAAAAGCACCGTGGAGAGCAACAAAAGTCCACAGACCCCCTAATTGACACCAGCGGGTAAAATCTCCTTGTGCTTCAGGGCCCCATAGTAACAACAAAGAATGTGCTAGACTATTCGCAGGAGTAGAAACTGCAGCGGTTAAAAAATTGCAACCTTCCAAATAGGAACTAGCCAATCCATGAGTATACCATGAAGTTACAAAAGTTGTACCTGTAAACCAACCCCCTAAAGCAAAATAAGCACAAGGAAAGAGCAAGAGGCCCGACCATCCTACAAAAACGAAACGGTCTCTTCGTAACCAGTCATCCATAATATCAAATAAATCATTTTGATCTTTGGTAAATCTACCAAGAGCTATAGTCATAGTGATCCTCCTGTTCAATTACTTCAACCATTTTCGAACACCTCATGGTAATTCTAAGGCATATGATAGTTCAATCATCTATGGATGATTTCTCCTTCAATGCCCTTTTATTTACAATGGGTTTCGAAGATACAAGTTCTTTTTTTTTCTATTAAGCCACAAAATAATCTAGGCAAATTCATGAGCTTGACCGGATTATTGCTTATTAACAATATGGAAATCCTGAACTGCTTTATGAGTCATATCTTCTATGACTCATATCTCAGAATATATCTTTTAAGAAGATATCGTAAAAAAACAAAAAATTTCCTATTTTTTCATACCATTAAATAGAATATGAAATAATGGTATCTTTGAAAGAGAAATCCTTTTCTTCCCTTCCTTCCCTATTGTATTGGCAAAACAACAAAACAATATTAATTCGTGAAGGAAAGATATTTCAAAATCGATTTTTGAAGTAAACTTTTCTCAATATTTTCTATATAACAGAAAGGAATAATAATTTGATCCTATAGAATCAATATCCAATAACAAAAATATCAAATCGTAAATATTGGCAAATTCTTGTTTTGCTGTGGTCTAAGGAAATAAAAAGAATCCGCTTATGCTTAGAAAATCTTATCTATTATCGAATTTAATTATCAGAATAGTTGATAGAGTCATTATTCAATGAGTTAGGTCCACTTATTTTTTCGTTTCGTTTTGAAAGAAAATAGTGGATTTTCTAAGAAAAATGTAGATGTAGAAATAAGAACACTTTTTTGGTTTGCAAATATTCTAGAATATTTCCGTTATGTCATGCCTCCCAGAACAAAAAATTGGAATATTGAAACATTAATAAGACTATGTCACTCACTATGGCCAAACTACTCCTAAGAAGATTCAATTATTCCAATTAGTCATTATGAGAATGGGATATTCATTCTCATAAAATAACGAAAAAAAATTCAAATTCATTATATTCTTTCTCATTTTTATGCTCATTTTTTCTTTTTTTTTTTTTTTTTGACAGAGTTCGCTTGAAGAACAAGGTATAAAATTTGAGTTTAGTGGAAAAGAAAGGCTTTCTTGGATTTGAACCGATGACTTTCGGCTTCCCAAACTCCTTATCTATTATTCAAAAACGCAATCATAGCATCATTTTGGATAGTGAGAACTGAGTGGGGTTATTGTCTATGTTTATCGTTGACCTCTCTCTAGAATAGAATCGGTTGGGAAGTCCGAGTTTACCCTGTGGCTGATGTCACTTTGTCGGATTCTTCAAATTTCCTCCGAATTCTCATTAGTCCTAAGGAAAAAACCTGTAAAAAAATTCTTTTTTGTTTTTTGGTGCTAAAAAAAACCTCATTTCATGTTTACTGCTGATCAGTTCATGGATGTCATCTTACGAAATGAATAGTAGCGAGAGCCCTTTATCAGATTTGAACTGATGACTTACGTCTTACCATGGCGTTACTCTACCTCTGAGTTAAAAGGGCATATCCATTTGATTAATGAATTAGCCATTTTCCTTTTTCATTAGAAGGGGTTCGCATAATTAATTTATAACAGATTTACATAGTCAGAAATATTACTTACAGATTTTTTGAGAATATCTATTCTATTTGAATAGATATACTCCTATAAGGCATAGGAATTTATTCAGAAACAATCTATTTTTTTACACCAAAATAGGGTAAATGGGCTAATTCCACCTACATTGATATAAGTTCAATAAATTCTATTGAAATAGGTGATGAAAAATTTCATACTATGTATGAACGGAAACACCGAATCTTTTTGAATGAAATAGAAAAGAGAATTTTCTGATTTTCTTTATAGCTTAGTGTGCAGTATATTTGATTTGAACATCAAAGGAAGCAATGAGCTATGCTTTACTCAAGTTAAAATGAAGTATT
The DNA here is from genome assembly GCA_028095005.1 of Rhynchospora pubera. Lineage (NCBI taxonomy): Eukaryota > Viridiplantae > Streptophyta > Magnoliopsida > Poales > Cyperaceae > Rhynchospora > Rhynchospora pubera. Next base: position 17,885 of record JAMFTS010000877.1, on the reverse strand, counting down.
TCTCTTCTTTCGAGCAGGCTAATTAAATAATTACCTAAATTGAAGAAATGCTTCAACCGATCTTTTTTTGTTAGATCCCTTTTCTTAGAATTTAGCATAGGATGGTTCATGAATCAATTATCAAATAAAAAAATCCTAAAACGCCATAAAATGGCGTATAAACGCTCTAAAAGGTATTTTGATGACAAAATGACACAAAATTCTAACAATTGAAAAAAAAAAACGCCGATTTAAGCGTATTTAAGCATGTATTGAACGAAGTGTTAGGCATATAATATATTGACAGTAAAAAAATTCGTAATATAATTGAAATACTGACTTCTTACGATATGTAAACAGATTTGCCCTCATCGTCTAGCGGTTAGGACATCTCTCTTTCAAGGAGGCAGCGGGGATTCAAATTCCCCTGGGGGTAAGGTAAAAAGTTGATAATATTTTCTCAAGAAACCTAATGATGAATTACCCCAGGTCAAGAAACCTAAGATGAATTCTCCCGTGTTTATCAAGAAGCCTAGGGTTAAGGAAGAATTAACCCTAGAATTATCCAGGGTCGATGCCCGAGCGGTTAATGGGGACGGACTGTAAATTCGTTGGCGATATGCCTACGCTGGTTCAAATCCAGCTCGGCCCATTATTATTGTTTTATGAACAATAATGCTGTTCTATGAATACGTATATTAGAAATTAATATAATTGATTTATCCTCTTTTTATATTTGGCATTTCCTTTTCTTTAAGGACTTCAAGAAAAGGAAATGCCAAACCATCCATTCCATTCATTCATTACATGAATGAGAAGAGTGCATGTATGTATACATATTCTACATACATTCTCATTCATTTTTCTTTCTAAGAATGGAACGTTTTTTAAGTTCAGTAATACCTTTCATAAAGTCTCATGAAAAAAGAAAAAAAGAAAAGATTACTAGTAATCTGTGTCACTAGTACTATGATATATATCATATGTGAAAAGGGGATATATATCAATATACCCTTTTGTAAAAAAGGTACAGCTAAATGGAATGGTATTCCATTTATACTTGCTTCGCTGGGATTGTAGTTCAATCGGTCAGAGCACCGCCCTGTCAAGGCGGAAGCTACGGGTTCGAGCCCCGTCAGTCCCGAACTAGAATCCGAAAAATTTATTGAATTTTTTTTCCTTTCTCGTGGAAAAAGGGAAGCATAAAACAAGCAAGATCTCTTTTTTAATAATTATGGGAATGAATATCTCTTTTGTTTTCGTTTCGTATTTTTCAACCACATAAATATCGATGCAGAAATCTTATTTTTTTGACTATTATCTATTGATTGATACGGTAATGATTTCTCATATACTGATTTTTCGAATACTATCAAAGACTATATTTAGTCTTTGATTTATACCATCAACACTCCTTTTTTTTTCAACTGTTCTTGATCAACGAAATTATCCCATTTTACTATGATATACAAGTTTGATTCATTTTTTTTGATAAAAAATCAACTTTGTATAATTACCTTCAAAAACAAAGTAGTTTGAATATTAAACTAAACTTCTTTGAGTTTTTAGTTCCGATTTTTTGTATATGCTCTACTATTCTCATTCAACTAGTAGACTAAAATTTGGAATGTATGCATTTCATTCCAAATCCGAAAAAGGAGAGACTCACTAAAATAAAAGAGAAGGCCAAGAAATAAGCCTTTTCAGTGAATTTCTTTCTTGGAATATTTGATTTTTTGTGTATTCTTTCTCCCATGGTACTTCGAGTCTTTTTTTTTGATATGTGTATAACTGACTATAGGATTTGAGTCATATAAAAATGCTTAATTGTATTTAATTTCTAATTGAAAAAGCAAGGAAAATTTTTTGAAGATTAAAGAAGACAGACAGTAAGTTCTAGAACACAAAAAGTGGAAAAGGTTTCAAATCCAATAAAAAAATCCCATTCTCAAATTAGTATGGGTAAAAAAAAGATCTTCCTATGTTATACGATTGAATTCTCAATGATGAATTGATTTGATAGATCAGATATCCTTTATTATGAATAAAGGATCCAATTCAATATTATCAGGATGCAAGCCATCTTTTAAAAATTTCTGTATTTATAGGAGCTCAATATCTCCTCTCTATGGGATTACATCCCGACCGAGTTATTGCGAAAACAAAAAAAGGGAAAAATGAGATTATGGAAGTCAATATTCTCGCATTTATTGCTACTGCACTGTTCATTCTAGTTCCTACTGCTTTTTTACTTATTATCTACGTAAAAACAGTCAGTCAAAATGATTAAATTGAATCAAACTTGATTTGGAAATTCTTATCCATCATTAAAAAAATAAAAGAAAGCTTTCAAAAAAAAAAAAAAAGAATCCCAAGTTTTAACTAAAACGAACGCGAATTCTCTACTGCGAAAGAAAGAACTATATTCTTTCGCAGTAGAGAATATTCCCTACTATAGGTTATTTTCGATTAATGACGTTAGGAATTTTTTGGTTCAAAAATTTCCTATCTATCATGTCTAGATTTTGGTTTTAAAATACAACGAAACTAGAATCAATCCTTGATTATGGAATCAAATGAATTATTATTCATTATTTTTTTCTATCCTATGAAATACCGTATTCTTTTCAGTGGTATCTTGTGAAAGAGAGACAAGCTTTTATAAAGCTTTGCAAGAAAAAGGATCCATCCATCAAACAATTGATATTATTTGATTACTCAATCGATTTCTCAATAAATTCTCTTAACTAAAGTCCACTCCTTCCCCATACTACAAGTGAAAGTGAAAATGTAAAGACTACCATTAAAGCAGCCCAAGCAAAACTGACTAAATCCATATGAATTGTTCTCCTATTTCTATGAAGTAAATATTCGATTATTGATCAATAATCATAATCAAATTTTTAGTATAGTAAAGAGTCAAAAAAAGATTCTGATTTCTATTTATAAGGCTGTTGAGAAACCAATAAAAAAATATATTGTGCTTCGAATATATAGAATTCCTCATGAAATTAGAAAACCTTAAGGACAGATAATTTTGCCGTACAAACTTTTTTTTTGAAAAAAACCCAAATGGATTATAAAGATACATAACTATCATTATTGTAGACTTTCCATATTTTTTATTTTACCTAAGCTTATTGCCTCTCTTTTTATGAAAGAGAGAAAGGCTGTTACTAAAACTCTTAAACCTATTTCTTGATTTTTTTGAATTCCACTGGATAAGTTTTTTGATTTTGTCGAACTAGGAATTAGAAAAATCCAGTATCAACAAATTGGATTTTAAGAATAACATATAGAAAACGGAATTCTAAGTATCTTGTTGAAAAGGCGACACCCAGATTTGAACTGGGGATAAAGGATTTGCAGTCCCCTGCCTTACCGCTTGGCCATGTCGCCAAATGCAATCCAAAATTCATCAAAAAGATTCAATTTTTTTTTCTTTAATCCATTAATTTTGTTTATTTCTTTCCGAAAAAGAAGGAGAGTTCTATTTTGTATTGGATTTATTCAAAATAGATCGTTATCTTCGATCAATTCTATTTCAAAACGCATACTCTTTAAATGAAATGAAGAACTTCTTCTTTTGATCTTTTCAAGAATTCTTGAAAGGATCAAAAAGGATTTTCGGTGATAGATTCCAAAATTTAGGTCAAATTAGAACCATTAACTAGAATTTGATTTTGAATAATAATCATTATTCATTTTATTTCGGATTTTTTGATTTGTTATCTTAAAATAACAAAGAATTCTTAAATTGATATTATATCTTCAATTGCATATCGTATCTTTAATACGATAAACAAAATCAAATTGATATACAATTGATCAGTATCAATTGCTTGAAAAAATCAAGCCTTTTTCTCCTTTTCAATTCGAAATTTTGAAAATGAGGAATTCGAATTCAACATTCATTTATATGTAATGTAAACCCCAGAATAGAAATAATTACATAGATTCTAAGTAAGAATCTTACTTATGCATATACTATCCCAAACTAGAGAGAATTTTTTGCACCGTATCGAATGTATTGAATACAATAACTATATGATCTAGTTCGAACTCTGTTGTTCCAAATGCAATTCCAAAAAAATTGGAATATGCAGATGAATAGATAACTATACCAACATGCCCTTACAAAATACTATTTGATTAGTATAATCATTTTGTTATGCAATTCAATACTATTTTATCAATTCTAGGAATTGAATATGTTATTCTTAGTAATAAGAAACTATTACGATAAATAAATAAGATTCCTATTACGATAAATAAATAAGATTTTCCGAATTTTTTTGAACATCAAGTTTTACATGATTTAGTAAAGAGAATAGAAATTTGATCATTACTAGATCGATCTTAGGGGTCGATGAATAATGAGCAACTAATGGGATTTTTTTCGTGAAAAAGAAAGCTTCAGATCAAGATAAGATGATCCGGAATGAAAACGAGGGGATGTCCACAATACCTGGGTTTAATCAGATACAATTTGAGGGTTTTTGCAGATTCATTACTAAAGGCTTGACGGAAGAACTTGATCAGTTTCCAAAAGAAAAAATGGAAGATATAAATCAAAATCTGGAATTTCAATTATTTGTGGAAAGATATCAATTGATAGAACCCTTGATAAAAGAAAGAGATGCTATCTATGAATCACTTACATATTCTTCAAGAATATATGTACCCGCAGGATTAATTCGAAAAATCAGTAGAAATATGCAAGAACAAACCGTTTTTATAGGAAATATCCCTATAATGACTTCCCTAGGAACATTTATTATAAATGGAATATATAGAACTGTGATCAATCAAATATTGCAAAGTCCTGGTATTTACTACCGTTCAGAATTGGATAATAAGGGAATTCCTGTCTATACCGGGACTATAATATCAGATTGTGGAAGAAGGTTCAAATTAGAAATGGATAGAAAATCAAGGATATGGGCGCGTGAGTAGGAAACAAAAGATATCTATTTTAGTTCTATTATCAGCTATGGGTTTGAATCTGAAAGAAATTCTAGAGAATGTTTGTTACCCTGAGATTTTTTTGTCTTTCCTGAATGATAAGACAGAAATACAGATTAGTTCAAAAGAGAATGCGATTTTGGAGTTTTATAAAAAATTTTCTTCTATAGAAGAGGAAGATATGGAATTTTCAGAATTCTTATATCAAAAATTATATCATGAATTTTTTGAAAGAAAATGCGAATTAGGAAGGATTGGCCGACGAAACATGAACCGGAGGCTAAATCTTGATATACCCCAGGATAATCTATTTTTGTTACCACGAGATGTATTGGCTGCTGCGGATCATTTGATCGAAATCAAATTGGAAATGGGTACACTTGATGAAATGAATCACTTGAAGAATAAACGTATTCGTTCTGTAGGAGATCTCTTACAGGATCAATTCAGATTGGCTCTCTTTCGTTTAGAAAAAACGATTCGGAATACTATATCTTTAGCAATCCGTGATGAGAAATGGGTATCAAGTCCTCAAAAGTTGGTAAGTTCAACTTCATTAACAACTACTTATGAATCGTTTTTTGGCCTTCACCCCTTATCGCAAGTTTCAGATCAAACTAATCCATTAGCACAAGTCGCTCATGGACGAAAATGGAGTTTTTTGGGTCCTAGAGGGTTGACGAGTCGAACTGCTAGTTTTCGGATCCGAGATATACATCCTAGCTACTATGGGCGTATTTGCCCAATTGATACATCCGAAGGTATTAATGTTGGACTTAATGGATCGTTAGCTATTCATGCGAGGATTGGTCATTGGGGATCTATAGAGAGTCCGTTTTATAAAATACCTGAGAAACCAAGAAAAAAAGAAGCACAGATGGTTTATTTATCACCAACTCGAGATGAATATTATATGGTAGCAGCAGGAAATTCTTTGACCTTGAATCGCGGTATTCAAGAGGAAGAGGTTGTTCCCGCTCGATACCGTCAAGAATTCCTAACTATTGCGTGGGAACAGATTCATCTTCGAAGCATTTTTCCCTTCCAATATTTTTCTATTGGAGCTTCCCTTATTCCTTTTATCGAGCATAATGACGCAAATCGAGCTTTAATGAGTTCGAATATGCAGCGCCAAGCAGTTCCACTTTGTCAGTCCGAGAAATGTATTGTTGGAACTGGATTAGAAGGCCAAACGGCTGTAGATTCGGGGTTTTCAGTTATAGCTGGACATCCGGGAAAGGTCTTTTTTACTGATAATCACAAGATCCTTTTATCAAGGAATGGGAATATTTTAAGTATTCCTTTAGTTAAGTATCAAGGTTCCAACAAAAAAACTTTGATCCACCAAAAATCCCGGGTTCAGAGAGGTAAATGTTTGAGAAAAGGTCAAATTTTAGCAGACGGTGCCGCTACAGTTGGTGGGGAACTCGCTTTAGGGAAAAACATATTGGTAGCTTATATGCCATGGGAGGGTTACAATTTTGAAGATGCAGTACTAATTAGCGAACGTCTGATATATGAAGATATTTTTACGTCTTTTCACATTCGGAGATATGAAGTTAAGACTTATGTGACAATTGAAGGCCGTGAAATAATCACTAAGAAAATACCTCATCTGGAGACTCATTTCCTCCGCAAGCTAGATAGGAATGGGATTGTGATGCTGGGATCTTGGGTAGAAACAGGTGATATTCTAGTAGGTAAATTAACGCCAATGATGGAGGATGAATTGGTACCAGAGGATAGGTTATTAGGAGCTTTATTTGGTAATGATTTAGGCACTACAAAAGAAACTTCTCTAAGACTGCCTATAGGGGGAAGAGGTCTCGTTATTGATACGAAATGGATTGAGAAGGACGATTCGAGTGGTATTTTAGAAATGATTTCTGTATATATTTTACAGAAACGTAAAATCAAGGTAGGTGATAAAGTAGCTGGAAGACATGGCAATAAAGGTATCATTTCCAAGATTTTGCCTCGACAAGATATGCCCTATTTGCAAGATGGAACACCTGTTGATATGGTCTTCAATCCTTTAGGAGTACCTTCACGAATGAATGTGGGACAGCTATTTGAATGCTCGCTTGGATTAGCAGGGGATCTGCTAAAGAAACATTATCGAATAGCACCCTTTGATGAAAGATATGAGCAAGAGGCTTCGAGAAAACTAGTCTTTTCTGAATTATATGAAGCCAGTAAACAAACAAAAAATCCATGGGTATTTGAGCCTGAATACCCTGGAAAAAGCAAAATATTTGATGGAAGAACAGGAGATCCTTTTGAACAACCCGTTCTAATAGGAAAGTCCTATATTCTAAAATTAATTCATCAAGTTGATGATAAAATTCATGGGCGTTCTACTGGGCCTTACTCACTTGTTACACAACAACCCGTTAGAGGAAGGGCTAACCGAGGGGGACAACGAGTAGGAGAAATGGAAGTTTGGGCTCTAGAAGGATTTGGTGTTGCTCATATTTTACAAGAAATGCTTACTTATAAATCTGATCATATTAGAACTCGTAAAGAAATAATAAATACTATGCTTACTGGAGGAAGAACTCCTAACCCCGACGATGATGTGCCAGAAACTTTTCGAGTACTTGTTCGGGAACTACGATGTTTGGCTCTAGAACTGAATTATTTCCTTGTATCTGAAAAGAACTTCCAGATTCATAGGAAGGACGTGTGATCTGAATTAAGCATCCTTTCAATCTTTTTTTATGATGGACCAGTATAAACATCAACAACTTCAAATTGGACCAGTTTCTCCTCAACAAATAAAGGCTTGGGCGACCAAAATCCTACCTAATGGGGAAATAGTTGGAGAGGTAACAAAACCTCAAACTTTTAATTATAAAAGCAATAAACCAGAAACAAATGGATTGTTTTGCGAAAAAATCTTTGGACCCATAAAAAGTGGAGTTTGTGCGTGTGGAATTTCTAAAGAGATTGGGGCTGAAAAAGAAAACCCAAGATTTTGTGAAAAATGTGGGGTAGAATTTGCTAATTCTCGGATACGAAGATATCAAATGGGGTACATCAAACTTGCATGTCCAGTGACTCATGTGTGGTATTTAAAACGTCTTCCTAGTTATATTGCGAATCTTTTAGATCAACCCCTTAAAGAATTAAAAAGCCTAGTATATTGCGGTGTGTGATTTGATCAAAATTCTCATTTGACAGGTTCGAATTGAGAAACTGTCATCCCATTCGATCCATTTGGGATGCCCTTGGTCTGACATGTGTTTTGGAAGAAATAACATGAAACTTAGGATTTTTGGTGTATTCTATACTTCCAATTTGAAGGGGAATTAATCCATGGTCGATTCCGTAATAGATAAACAGGAATAGCTAGTTATACCTTGTGAAAATCGTTTTTCATGAGATTTACCATTCCATCTCTTTCAGAGAAAGATTTTGCTTAATCAAGCAAATTATAGTACGGTTACAGGAGTTTATCTATCGCATATATGCTTCAAGGGATATTAAGACATAACCGCCGAGGTGAGTAGGGGACCTAAAAGATTAAATGGAATGAGATATAGACAAATAAATCCCGTATGAATTCAAGAATCAAAAGTCTTGAAGAGACTTCATAAGGGAAGTAGACTACTCAAGAATTTTACATTCTCATTTTTGATAAGTAATTCATTTATCAAATTGAAGTAAAAGAAGAATGAATCAACGAGAGATTTGTTTTTACTGGGAACTTGAGTAAAGAGTAGTTCTTTGTAACGTTTTATCTAAAAAAGTCTAAAAATAAGAAAGAACTCCTTTTTTATTTAGTGCAACTACTTGAGCCGGATGAGAGGAAACCTTCACGTCCGATTTGAAAGGGGGGAATCCTATAGGAACCTATCTCGATTGTTCTTTTGCTAGGCCCATAGCTAAAAAACCGATTTTTTTACGATTACGAGGCTTATTCGAATATGAAATCCAATCCCGGAAATACAACATTCCACTTTTTTTTAGTACCCGAGGCTTCAAGACATTTCAAAATCGAGAAATTCTGGCAGGAGCTGATGCTATTAGAGAGCAATTAGCTGATTTAGATTTACGAATTCTTATCGAGAATTCATTAGTAGAATGGAAACAATTAGCGAACGAGAAATCTATTGGAAATGAATCAGAAGATATCAAAATTCAAATAAGAAAGAATTTTTTGATTAGACGTATGGAATTAGCTAAACGTTTTCTTCAAACAAATATAGAACCAGAATGGATGATTCTGTACTTTTTACCAGTTCTTCCTCCCGAATTGAGGCCTATTATTCAGATAGATGGGGGTAAACTAATAAGTTCGGATATTAATGAGCTTTATAGAAGAGTGATTATTCGGAATAATGATCTTAGCAGACTATTAGCCTCAAATACCTCTCCGGACACAGATGTTGTAATTTCTCAGGTCAAATTATTACAAGAAGCTGTAGATATACTTCTTGATACTGGGGTCCACGGAGAACCGAAGTGGGATAGTTATAATAAAGTTTACAAATCTTTTTCAGATATAATTGGAGGGAAAGAGGGAAGATTTCGTGAGACTTTGCTTGGGAAACGGGTTGATTATTCAGGGCGTTCTGTTATTGTTGTAGGTCCTTTTCTTTCATTACATCAATGTGGATTACCTCGAGAAATCGCAATAGAGCTTTTCCAACCATTTCTAATCCGCGATTTAATTAGGAAACATTTCGCTTCTAACACAGCGACTGCTAAAAGGCAGATTAGAGAGCGCGAAAAAGAACCTATTGTATGGGAAATACTTCGAGAAGTTATGCAGGGGCATCCTGTATTATTAAATAGAGCGCCCACTTTGCATAGATTAGGCATATTGGCCTTCCAACCTATTTTAGTGGAAGGGCGCGCTATTTGTTTACACCCATTGGTTTGTAAGGGTTTTAATGCAGACTTTGATGGAGATCAAATGGCTGTTCATTTACCTTTATCTTTGGAAGCCCAAGCGGAGGCTCGTTTACTTATGTTTTCTCATATCAATTTGTTATCTCCTGCTATTGGAGACCCTATTTGTGTACCAACTCAAGATATGCTTATCGGACTCTATGTATTAACCACCGGGAGTCGTCGAGGGATTTGTGCAAATAGGTATAATCGAAATAAGTATAATCTATATACTTACAAAAACTGTAAAAATAAACCAGTTGACAATCAAAACAATAGCTATGATACAGAAAAAGAACTTTATTTTTCTAGCTCATATGATGCACTTGGAGCTTATCGGCAAAAAAAAATTGGTTTAGATAGCGCTTTGTGGCTCCGATGGAAACTAGATCCATGTGTTATTGGGTCAAGTGAGGTTCCCATTGAGGTTCAATATGAATCTTTGGGTGCTTCTCATGAGATTTATGGGCACTATCTAATAATAAAAAACGCAAAAGATGAAATCCGGTATATATACATTCGAACCACTCTTGGTCATATTTCTTTTTATCGAGAGATAGAAGAAGCCATACAAGGGTTTAGTCAAGCCCGGTATATTCGTACACTATCGAAACTCAAAAAATCGATTGGGTGATGCTCTTTCTGGTCGGTGAAATTTGATTCGGTTTTTTCTAATTTCACTAGTATCAAAATTTTTGAATGTCTGCATGAATTCGGATTAAAATAAAGGAAATTCTATCTTCAAATCACTGACTCATGTCTATTGTCGAATCCCACTCAGCAAGATATAGAGGTAATTATGACAGAACAACAAGCCTTTTACAATAAAGTCATAAATGGAACTGCTATGAAACGACTTATTAGCAGATTAATAGCTCATTTTGGAATGGGATATACATCCCATATCTTAGATCAACTCAAGATTTTAGGCTTCCATCAAGCCACTGCTACATCTATCTCATTAGGAATTGATGATCTTTTAACAATATCATCGAAACGGTGGTTAGTTCAAGATGCTGAACATCAGAGTTCTCTGATGGAGAAACACCATCATTATGGGAATGTACATGCAGTAGAAAAATTACGTCAATCTATTGAAATATGGTATGCTACAAGTGAATATTTGAAACAAGAAATGAATCCTAATTTTCAGATGAGTGATCCTTCTAACCCAGTCTATTTGATGTCCTTTTCAGGAGCTAGGGGAAATGCATCTCAGATACACCAATTAGTAGGTATGAGAGGATTAATGTCAGATCCACAAGGGCAAATGATTGATTTACCCATTCAAAGTAATTTACGTGAGGGACTCTCTTTGACCGAATATATAATCTCTTGTTATGGAGCTCGCAAAGGAGTTGTAGATACTGCTATACGAACAGCAGATGCTGGATATCTTACTCGTAGACTTGTTGAAGTAGTTCAACACATTGTTGTACGTAGAAGAGACTGTGGTACTATCCAAGGTATTTCCGTGAGCCCTAAAAACGGGATGACAGAAACCTTTTTTGTCCAAACACTAATCGGTCGTGTATTAGCAGATGATATCTATATCGGTCTACGATGCATTGCCACTCGAAATCAAGATATTGGGATTGGACTGATCAATCAATTCATAGCCTTTCGAACACAACCAATATATATTAGAAGTCCTTTCACTTGCAGAAGTACATCTTGGATCTGCCAATTATGTTATGGTCGAAGTCTCACTCATGGTGATTTGGTTGAATTGGGAGAAGCTGTAGGTATTATTGCGGGTCAATCGATTGGGGAACCAGGAACTCAGCTCACATTAAGAACTTTTCATACTGGGGGAGTATTTACAGGTGGGACCGCCCAACATGTACGAACTCCTTTTCATGGAAAAATCAAGTTCAACGAGGATTTGCTTCATCCCACACGTACCCGTCATGGGCATCCTGCCTTTCTGTGTTCTACAAACTTTTATGTAACTATAGAGAGTCGGGATATGATCCATGATTTGAGTATCCCCGCGAAAAGTTTGATTTTAGTTCAAAATGATCAATATGTCGAGTCTGAACAAGTTATTGCTGAGATTCGTACTGGAATATCTACTTTTCCTTTGAAAGAGAGAGTCCAAAAACATATCTATTCAGAATCAGGGGGAGAATTGCACTGGAGTACCGATGTCTACCATACACCTAAACATCCATATAGTAATGTGCATCTATTACCAAAAACAAGCCATTTATGGGTATTAGAAGGAAGTCCTTGCAGATCCGGTAGAGTGTCTTTTTTAGTCCACAAGGATCAAGATCAAATGAATGTTGATTCTTTTTCTGTTGAAGAAAGATTTCTTTCTATTCCTGATCTTTCAATGACTAATAATCAAGTAAGATGTAAAGTGTTGGACACTTCTAGTAAAGGGGAAATTTTGGAACATTTACGAACTGATCAAATCATATCGAATAATCATTCGAATTTCATATATCCTTCTATTCAGGAAGAGAATTTGTATTTCTTGTCGAAAAAGCGAAGAAACCGATTTTTTATCCCATTCAAATACGATAAAGAATCGGAAAAAGAACCAATACCCTATTTTTCGATTTCGATGGAAATACCTATAAATGGTATTTTCCATCGAAATAGTATTCTTGCTTATTTTGATGATCCACGATACAGAATAAGCAGTTCAGGAATTATTCAATATGGAATCATAGAGATGGAGTCAATCATAAAAAAAGAGAATTTGTTTTTGATTGAGGATCAGGAAGTTCCGGAATACCAAACGTTGATTGAGGATCAAGGAATAAAAGAATTTCCGGAATACCACATGTTGATTGAATATCAAAAATATCAAACGTTGATTGAGTATAAAAAAACACAAGAATTGAGTCTGGAAGACCAAACATGGATTGAGGATCAAGAAGTACAAGAATTGAGCCCGGAAGACCAAACATGGATTGAGGATCAAGAAGTACAAGAATTGAGCCCGGAAGACCAAACATGGATTGAGGATCAAGAAGTACAAGAATTGAGTCTGGAAGACCAAACATGGATTGAGGATCAAGAAGTACAAGAATTGAGTCTGGAAGACCAAACATGGATTGAGGATCAAGAAGTACAAGAATTGAGTCTGGAAGACCAAACATGGATTGAGGATCAAGAAGTACAAGAATTGAGTCTGGAAGACCAAACATGGATTGAGGATCAAGAAGTACAAGAATTGAGTCTGGAAGACCAAACATGGATTGAGGATCAAGAAGTACAAGAATTGAGTCTGGAAGACCAAACATGGATTGAGGATCAAGAAGTACAAGAATTGAGTCTGGAAGACCAAACATGGATTGAGGATCAAGAAGTACAAGAATTGAGTCTGGAAGACCAAACATGGATTGAGGATCAAGAAGTACAAGAATTGAGCCCGGAAGACCAAAGGGAAATAGATTCGTTTTTTTTCATTCCCGAAGAAGTCCATATCTTACCAAGATCCTCTTCTATAAAGGTCCGGAACAATAGTATCATTGGAGTAAATACATGGCTTACTTTAAATAAAAGAAGCCGAATCGGTGGATTAGTCCAAGTGGAGAAAACAAAAAAATATATTGAACTCAGAATATTTTCTGGAGATATTCATTTTCCAAGGGAAACAGATAAGATATTTAGGTACAGTGGTCTTTTGATACCACGAGAAACCGGAAAAAAAAATTCTAAGAAATCCAAAAAATGGAAAGATTGGATCTATATTCAAGGGATCACACTTATTAAGAAAAAGTATTTTTTTTCAGTTAGACCTGTAATTCCATATGAATTACCTGATGAGATTGATTTAGCAATGCTCTTCCCTCAGGATCTATTGCAAGAAAAAGACAATCTTCAAATTCGAGTTGTCAATTTTTTCCTTTATGGGGATAACAAGTCAATTCGAATAATTTGTCTCAAAAGTATTCAATTAGTTCGGACTTGTTTAGTATTGAATTGGGACCAAGAACAAAATAGTTCTTCTATAGAAGAAGAGGTTCATGCTGTATTTGTTGAGATAAAGACAAGTTATTTAATTCGCAATTTCATAAAAATTGAGTTACTTAAGCCTACTATTTCATATATTGGAAATAGATATGAAAGAGCAAGTTCAGGATCGATTTCTGAAAATCGATTAGATCGTACCAATATCAATCCTTTTGACTCTAAGACAAAGATTGAATCATTTAGTCAACGGCAAGGAACTATGGGCACTTTGTTAAATCGAAATAAGGAATACCAATCTTTGATAATCTTGTCATCGTCCAATTGTTCTCGAATGGATCGATTCAAAAAGAATACGATTCCAATAAATAGGAATCCCCTATGTATTTTTTGTCAGTTAGGCACTATTTTACCTAAAATAACGAATTTTTATTCATTTACTAATTTAGTAACTCATAATGAGATCTTATTAAATAAATATTTTTTCTCTGCCTATTTTGACAATGGGTTTGATTTTTTTGACAATTTGAAAGAGGTTTTTCTGCTACTGAACATCTTTTCTATAGATATAGAAAATTCTACATTTGATTCATGTTTAATTGTAAGACCTTCTCTTTTGGAGCAGACTGTCGAAGTATTGAATCAAATCTATAATAGATGTAGAATAGTTCAACTTGAACTAGCTGAATACTGTTTAATAGATGAGAATAGAAGAATTTACAATCCCGATGGCTTTTTTTTAAACCCATTCGATTGGAATTGGTACCCCAACTTTCATGACGATAGTTGGGAAGACACATCGACAACAATAAGTCTTGGACAATTTATTTGCGAAAATGTATGTCTATTTCAAGACAAACCATACGTCCAAAAATCTGGTCAGATTGTAATTCTTAATTTGGATTCTTTAGTTATAAGGTCAGCTAAGCCCTATTTGCTCACTTCAGGCGCAACCGTTCATGGTCATTATGGAAAAATCTTTTATAAAGGAGATGTATTAGTTACATTTCTATATGAAAAATCAAGATCTAGCGATATAACGCAAGGTCTTCCAAAAGTAGACCAAATTTTCGAAGTGCGTTCGATTGCTTTAATATCGAAAAATCTCAAAAGGAGGATTGAAACCTGGAATGAATGTATACCAAGAATTCTTGGAGTACCTTGGGTTTTCTTCATTGGAGCTGAACTAACCATAGCCCAAAGTCGTATTTCTTTGGTTAATAAGATTCAAAAAGTTTATCGATCCCAAGGGGTACATATCCATAATAGACATATCGAGATTATTATACGTCAAGTAACATCAAAAGTGTTGGTTTCAGAAGATGGGATGTCTAATGTCTTTTTGCCTAGAGAGTTAGTTGGGTTATTCCGAGCAGAACGAGCAGGACGTGCTCTGGATGAATCAATCTTTTATCGGGCAATCTTATTGGGAGTAACAAAGGCCTCTCTGAATACTCAAAGTTTCATATCCGAAGCAAGTTTTCAAGAAACTGCTCGAGTTTTAGCAAAAGCTGCTCTGCGAGGTCGTATTGATTGGTTGAAAGGCCTGAAAGAAAACGTTGTTCTGGGAAGGATTTTACCTATTGGTACTGGATTGAAAAAATGTGTACATCCTTCAAGACACGAGAAAAGCTTTGCTTTAGAAAAAAAAAACGGAAACTCTATTTGAGTTGGAAATGTTAGATATTATGTTACATCATAAAGAATTATGATGTTCAATAATCTTTATAAGGCAAATTCTGATGAAATGTTATAAAAATCTTGTATTTTTGAGATTTCACTATTCTTTACTTAATATTAAAACGAAAACATATTCATTTTTTCCTTTCACTATAATTTTTGAATTCAATCTGATTATGGATTTTTGAATCAATCAAGTCAGAATAAATCAAATAAGGAATTCAAAAAGTTGGTTAGGGTTTGTGTCATGCATCAATGGTGAATTACCGGTAGAAGGTTCCATCGGAACAATTATTTATTTCAAGGTACATCGTTTTTGATTCTTAAAAAAAAAAGAAAAAACAAAAAGGAAGTGAGAGAGAAAATGATAAGAAGACATTGGAGCATTAATTTGGAAGAGATGATTGAAGCAAGAGTTCATTTAGGTAATAGTCAAAAGAGTTGGAATCCTAGAATAACTCCTTATATCCTTGCAAAGGGTAAAAACAAACGTAAAGGTATACATATTACAAATCTCGCTAAAACTGCTCGTTTTTTATCAGAAGCTTGTAATTTACTTTTTGATGCAGCAAGTCAAGGAAAAAACATTTTAATCGTTGGTACTAAACAATTACCCGAAAAAATTGCAGATTTAGTAGAGTTGGCTGGAATAAGAGCTCGGTGTCATTATGTTAATAAAAAATGGTTTCGTGGTATGTTAACAAATTGGGTCATTACACAAGCGAAACTTCGTAAGTTAAGGAACTTAAAAGCATCAGAAAAGGAGGGTCAATTCAAGTTTCTTCGCAAAAGAGATGCAGCAATCTTGAAGAGAAAATTAGCTATTTTGCAAAAATACCTCAGCGGAATCCAATATATGAAGGAGTTACCTGATATTGTGATCATCATTGATCAGCAAAAAGAACATATAGCTCTTCGAGAATGTATTACTTTAGGTATTCCGACAATTTGTTTACTCGATACAAATTGTGATCCAGATCTTGTAGATATTCCAATTCCAGCCAATGACAATGATCAAGTTTCAATTCGATTGATTCTTAACAAATTAGTGTATGCAATTCGCAAGGGTCATTCTAGCTTTATAAAGAATCATAAAGATCATTATATAAAATCATTTCAATAAAGAATTATAAGATTCTTGAATAAGAATCTTATTCGAGTATTTTGGTTAATCATTTTATTATTGGCCAACATGATATTGATCCAATTATTATTTTATTTTTGTTGCTAATTATTTTTTTATCTTTAATTACTGAAAATAACGAAATGGAAATTCTTTTATTCTTTATGGACGTTGACAAGATCCTTTCATTTAGAAGCACCTTAGGACGGGGATAGCCTATGGCTCTCATGGGTAGGTTTCAAGAGAACTCCTTTTCTATTTTAAAATAGAAAAAGGCCTTCCTTGGATTTGAACCGATAACTTTTGGTTTCGCAGATATTTTTTGACGATTTAAAAATATAGGGAAAAAGTTAGAGAGAACAACTCTCTTTTGCATTAAAGAGAAACCAGCAATTTGAATTAGTTAGGGTTAAATAAAAATTTATTAATATGAATCGAATCCATGTTGTTTATGAAAAAAAACAAGAGTGGCACTCCTAGAAAAGATAACAACAGGAAAAGACGACTTGTGTATGAAGGAACCATTGTGGACCCGATCAAAGATATCCTTTTCCACGTGCGTTTGGATCATAATAATCAAATCGTTCTGGGTTATCTCTCTGGCAATATACGTCGTAATCATATACTTGTAGTACATGGGGATAGAGTCAAGATCGAAATCAGTGAGTTTGATTCAAAAAGAGGAAGGATTGTGTATCGATTTCCCCGTCCCCGAGTATTCTCTGATGGGATAGAACAAACCAAAGATGATCATAAAGCAATGGAGGATCCCACTTCTCCTAAATCATTGTTGGACCCAGAAAACACAAATCCAATGAGCGGCGATTCCGCAGAGGAAAGAGATAGCAAAGACACAAAGCCTAACCAAGATTAGGCAGATTCCGTTGATTTTTCTGTAAAAGATCTCAGTAAATTTCACAATATTCTTTTCTTTACCTATCGGATAGATATGGACTATTATCGGTTGAACCAATGACTATTCATGATTCCATATGGAATCAATTCCATACTGTTTCTAAATAAAATTAGAAGACTGTCATGATAAAACTTCGTTTGAAACGATGTGGTAAAAAGCAACGTGCGACTTGAAGGACATAATTGTCTGTGGATTTTTATATCCACCATTTTCTATAGTAATGAAGATGCTCTTGGCTCGACATAATCTGTTCTGTTCTGTCAAAAGCCTAATTGATATTAGGTTGTCAGTAAACAGTACATGATGGAGCTCGAGATAAAAAAACTTGATTGTTTATCAAACAGGGGAAAGAATCTAGGGTTAGTGAGAATTAATTAATAAAATTCAACTAATTTAAAC
>JAMFTS010000117.1:57500-60000 GCA_028095005.1 Rhynchospora pubera | reverse complement strand
TCCATGGCATTCCAACACCCCTCCAGCAGGTTGCCAAGCTGCCATCATCGGGGATTCCGTGGGTCGTTTAGGGCCAATTCATGGGTCGTTTGGCCGATCCGAAACCGACAAAATTTCTTTGCCGACAAGCGCGGATCGATCCATGGCATTCCAACACCCCTCCAGCAGGTTGCCAAGCTGCCATCATCGGGGATTCCGTGGGTCGTTTAGGGCCAATTCATGGGTCGTTTGGCCGATCCGAAACCGACAAAATTTCTTTGCCGACAAGCGCGGATCGGTCCATGGCATTCCAACACCCCTCCAGCAGGTTGCCAAGCTGCCATCATCGGGGATTCTGTGGGACGTTTAGCTTGTCTGGCACGCTCCAACAGAGCGGAGGGTCACATCGGACCATCCCGTGGCCCGTTTCGGACCAGTCCGTAGCTCATCGGACCAGTCGGTGTCAGGGGGAAACACCGCTGCAGCGTGCCAAGCTGCAGCCTTGGATGGGTTGCCAACCCAATTCCAAGTCGAATACACCCTACCCCCTAATAGACAAGATGCATTTTTTCCCTTCTTATAGTACCGTAGTTACCAACCCCTGAAAAACCCCTCACGCTTTTTGGTGCCCGTTCCACGCTTTTCGGCCAGAGAGAGCTTGTCTGCCACGCTCCAACAGAGCGGAGGGTCACATCAGACCATCCCGTGGCCCATTTCGGACCAGTCCGTAGGTCTTCGGACCAGTCGGTGTCAGGGGGAGACACCGCTGCAGCGTGCCAAGCTGCAGCCTTGGATGGGTTGCCAACCCAATTCCAAGTCGAATACACCCTACCCCCTAATAGACAAGATGCATTTTTTCCCTTCTTATAGTACCGTAGCTACCAACCCCTGAAAAACCCCTCACGCTTTTTGGTGCCCGTTCCACGCTTTTCGGCCAGAGAGAGCTTGTCTGGCACGCTCCAACAGAGCGGAGGGTCGCATCGGACCATCCCGTGGCCCGTTTCGGACCAGTCCGTAGCTCTTCGGACCAGTCGATGTCAGGGGGAGACACCGCTGCAGCGTGCCAAGCTGCAGCCTTGGATGGGTTGCCACGCTCCAACAGAGCGGAGGGTCACATCGGACCATCCCGTGGCCCGTTTCGGACCAGTCGGTGTCAGGGGGAGACGCCGCTGCAGCGTGCCAAGCTGCAGCCTTGGATGGGTTGCCACGCTCCAACAGAGCGGAGGGTCACATCGGACCATCCCGTGGCCCGTTTCGGACCAGTCCGTAGCTCTTCGGACCAGTCGGTGTCAGGGGGAGACACCGCTGCAGCGTGCCAAGCTGCAGCCTTGGATGGGTTGCCACGCTCCAACAGAGCGGAGGGTCGCATCGGACCATCCCGTGGCCCGTTTCGGACCAGTCCGTAGCTCTTCGGACCAGTCGATGTCAGGGGGAGACACCGCTGCAGCGTGCCAAGCTGCAGCCTTGGATGGGTTGCCACGCTCCAACAGAGCGGAGGGTCACATCGGACCATCCCGTGGCCCGTTTCGGACCAGTCGGTGTCAGGGGGAGACGCCGCTGCAGCGTGCCAAGCTGCAGCCTTGGATGGGTTGCCACGCTCCAACAGAGCGGAGGGTCACATCGGACCATCCCGTGGCCCGTTTCGGACCAGTCCGTAGCTCTTCGGACCAGTCGGTGTCAGGGGGAGACACCGCTGCAGCGTGCCAAGCTGCAGCCTTGGATGGGTTGCCAACCCAATTTTGAGTCGAATACACCCTACCCCCTAATAGACAAGATGCATTTTTTCCCTTCTTATAGTACCGTAGTTACCACCCCACGAAAAACCCCTCACGCTTTTTGCCATGCTTTAGCCTGTGATGCACACGTTTCTGCCACGCTTTCGGCCCGTCATGCACGCTTCTCTGCCCCGCTTGGGCCTGTCATGCACCCATCTCGGCCACGCCTTGGCCTCTCTGCCACGCTTTTGGCCAGTCATGCACGCCTCTCTGCCACGCTTTGGCCAGTCATGCACGCCTCTCTGCCACGCTTTGGCCAGTCATGCACGCCTCTCTGCCACGCTTTTGGCCAGTCATGCACGCTTTGTTCCACGCTTTTGGCCAGTCATGCACGCCTCTCTGCCACGCTTTGGCCAGTCATGCACGCTTTGTTCCACGCTTTTGGCCTGTCATGCACGCCTCTCTGCCACGCTTTGGCCAGTCATGCACGCCTCTCTGCCACGCTTTTGGCCTGTCATGCACGCCTCTCTGCCACGCTTTGGCCAGTCATGCACGCCTCTCTGCCACGCTTTGGCCAGTCATGCACGCCTCTCTGCCACGCTTTGGCCAGTCATGCACGCTTTGTTCCACGCTTGTGGCCTGTCATGCACGCTTTGTTCCACGCTTTTGGCCTGTCATGCACGCTTTGTTCCACGCTTGTGGCATGTCATGCACGCTTTGTTCCACGCTTTTGGCCTGTCATGCACGCCTCTCTGCCACGCTTTGGCCTGTCATGCACGCCTCTCTGCCACGTTTTGTGCCACCCT
>JAMFTS010000117.1:35000-37500 GCA_028095005.1 Rhynchospora pubera | reverse complement strand
CCGAAACCGACAAAATTTCTTTGCCGACAAGCGCGGATCGGTCCATGGCATTCCAACACCCCTCCGGCAGGTTGCCAAGCTGCCATCATCGGGGATTCCGTGGGTCATTTAGGGCCAATTCATGGGTCGTTTGGCCGATCCGACAAAATTTCTTTGCCGACAAGCGCGGATCGGTCCATGGCATTCCAACACCCCTCCAGCAGGTTGCCAAGCTGCCATCATCGGGGATTCCGTGGGTCGTTTAGGGCCAATTCATGGGTCGTTTGGCCGATCCGAAACCGACAAAATTTCTTTGCCGACAAGCGCGGATCGATCCATGGCATTCCAACACCCCTCCAGCAGGTTGCCAAGCTGCCATCATCGGGGATTCCGTGGGTCGTTTAGGGCCAATTCATGGGTCGTTTGGCCGATCCGAAACCGACAAAATTTCTTTGCCGACAAGCGCGGATCGGTCCATGGCATTCCAACACCCCTCCAGCAGGTTGCCAAGCTGCCATCATCGGGGATTCTGTGGGACGTTTAGCTTGTCTGGCACGCTCCAACAGAGCGGAGGGTCACATCGGACCATCCCGTGGCCCGTTTCGGACCAGTCCGTAGCTCATCGGACCAGTCGGTGTCAGGGGGAAACACCGCTGCAGCGTGCCAAGCTGCAGCCTTGGATGGGTTGCCAACCCAATTCCAAGTCGAATACACCCTACCCCCTAATAGACAAGATGCATTTTTTCCCTTCTTATAGTACCGTAGTTACCAACCCCTGAAAAACCCCTCACGCTTTTTGGTGCCCGTTCCACGCTTTTCGGCCAGAGAGAGCTTGTCTGCCACGCTCCAACAGAGCGGAGGGTCACATCAGACCATCCCGTGGCCCATTTCGGACCAGTCCGTAGGTCTTCGGACCAGTCGGTGTCAGGGGGAGACACCGCTGCAGCGTGCCAAGCTGCAGCCTTGGATGGGTTGCCAACCCAATTCCAAGTCGAATACACCCTACCCCCTAATAGACAAGATGCATTTTTTCCCTTCTTATAGTACCGTAGCTACCAACCCCTGAAAAACCCCTCACGCTTTTTGGTGCCCGTTCCACGCTTTTCGGCCAGAGAGAGCTTGTCTGGCACGCTCCAACAGAGCGGAGGGTCGCATCGGACCATCCCGTGGCCCGTTTCGGACCAGTCCGTAGCTCTTCGGACCAGTCGATGTCAGGGGGAGACACCGCTGCAGCGTGCCAAGCTGCAGCCTTGGATGGGTTGCCACGCTCCAACAGAGCGGAGGGTCACATCGGACCATCCCGTGGCCCGTTTCGGACCAGTCGGTGTCAGGGGGAGACGCCGCTGCAGCGTGCCAAGCTGCAGCCTTGGATGGGTTGCCACGCTCCAACAGAGCGGAGGGTCACATCGGACCATCCCGTGGCCCGTTTCGGACCAGTCCGTAGCTCTTCGGACCAGTCGGTGTCAGGGGGAGACACCGCTGCAGCGTGCCAAGCTGCAGCCTTGGATGGGTTGCCACGCTCCAACAGAGCGGAGGGTCGCATCGGACCATCCCGTGGCCCGTTTCGGACCAGTCCGTAGCTCTTCGGACCAGTCGATGTCAGGGGGAGACACCGCTGCAGCGTGCCAAGCTGCAGCCTTGGATGGGTTGCCACGCTCCAACAGAGCGGAGGGTCACATCGGACCATCCCGTGGCCCGTTTCGGACCAGTCGGTGTCAGGGGGAGACGCCGCTGCAGCGTGCCAAGCTGCAGCCTTGGATGGGTTGCCACGCTCCAACAGAGCGGAGGGTCACATCGGACCATCCCGTGGCCCGTTTCGGACCAGTCCGTAGCTCTTCGGACCAGTCGGTGTCAGGGGGAGACACCGCTGCAGCGTGCCAAGCTGCAGCCTTGGATGGGTTGCCAACCCAATTTTGAGTCGAATACACCCTACCCCCTAATAGACAAGATGCATTTTTTCCCTTCTTATAGTACCGTAGTTACCACCCCACGAAAAACCCCTCACGCTTTTTGCCATGCTTTAGCCTGTGATGCACACGTTTCTGCCACGCTTTCGGCCCGTCATGCACGCTTCTCTGCCACGCTTGGGCCTGTCATGCACCCATCTCGGCCACGCCTTGGCCTCTCTGCCACGCTTTTGGCCAGTCATGCACGCCTCTCTGCCACGCTTTGGCCAGTCATGCACGCCTCTCTGCCACGCTTTGGCCAGTCATGCACGCCTCTCTGCCACGCTTTTGGCCAGTCATGCACGCTTTGTTCCACGCTTTTGGCCAGTCATGCACGCCTCTCTGCCACGCTTTGGCCAGTCATGCACGCTTTGTTCCACGCTTTTGGCCTGTCATGCACGCCTCTCTGCCACGCTTTGGCCAGTCATGCACGCCTCTCTGCCACGCTTTTGGCCTGTCATGCACGCCTCTCTGCCACGCTTTGGCCAGTCATGCACGCCTCTCTGCCACGCTTTGGCCAGTCATGCACGCCTCTCTGCCACGCTTTGGCCAGTCATGCACGCTTTGTTCCACGC
>JAMFTS010000117.1:12500-15000 GCA_028095005.1 Rhynchospora pubera | reverse complement strand
GTTGCCAAGCTGCCATCATCGGGGATTCCGTGGGTCGTTTAGGGCCAATTCATGGGTCGTTTGGCCGATCCGAAACCGACAAAATTTCTTTGCCGACAAGCGCGGATCGATCCATGGCATTCCAACACCCCTCCAGCAGGTTGCCAAGCTGCCATCATCGGGGATTCCGTGGGTCGTTTAGGGCCAATTCATGGGTCGTTTGGCCGATCCGAAACCGACAAAATTTCTTTGCCGACAAGCGCGGATCGGTCCATGGCATTCCAACACCCCTCCAGCAGGTTGCCAAGCTGCCATCATCGGGGATTCTGTGGGACGTTTAGCTTGTCTGGCACGCTCCAACAGAGCGGAGGGTCACATCGGACCATCCCGTGGCCCGTTTCGGACCAGTCCGTAGCTCATCGGACCAGTCGGTGTCAGGGGGAAACACCGCTGCAGCGTGCCAAGCTGCAGCCTTGGATGGGTTGCCAACCCAATTCCAAGTCGAATACACCCTACCCCCTAATAGACAAGATGCATTTTTTCCCTTCTTATAGTACCGTAGTTACCAACCCCTGAAAAACCCCTCACGCTTTTTGGTGCCCGTTCCACGCTTTTCGGCCAGAGAGAGCTTGTCTGCCACGCTCCAACAGAGCGGAGGGTCACATCAGACCATCCCGTGGCCCATTTCGGACCAGTCCGTAGGTCTTCGGACCAGTCGGTGTCAGGGGGAGACACCGCTGCAGCGTGCCAAGCTACAGCCTTGGATGGGTTGCCAACCCAATTCCAAGTCGAATACACCCTACCCCCTAATAGACAAGATGCATTTTTTCCCTTCTTATAGTACCGTAGCTACCAACCCCTGAAAAACCCCTCACGCTTTTTGGTGCCCGTTCCACGCTTTTCGGCCAGAGAGAGCTTGTCTGGCACGCTCCAACAGAGCGGAGGGTCGCATCGGACCATCCCGTGGCCCGTTTCGGACCAGTCCGTAGCTCTTCGGACCAGTCGATGTCAGGGGGAGACACCGCTGCAGCGTGCCAAGCTGCAGCCTTGGATGGGTTGCCACGCTCCAACAGAGCGGAGGGTCACATCGGACCATCCCGTGGCCCGTTTCGGACCAGTCGGTGTCAGGGGGAGACGCCGCTGCAGCGTGCCAAGCTGCAGCCTTGGATGGGTTGCCACGCTCCAACAGAGCGGAGGGTCACATCGGACCATCCCGTGGCCCGTTTCGGACCAGTCCGTAGCTCTTCGGACCAGTCGGTGTCAGGGGGAGACACCGCTGCAGCGTGCCAAGCTGCAGCCTTGGATGGGTTGCCACGCTCCAACAGAGCGGAGGGTCGCATCGGACCATCCCGTGGCCCGTTTCGGACCAGTCCGTAGCTCTTCGGACCAGTCGATGTCAGGGGGAGACACCGCTGCAGCGTGCCAAGCTGCAGCCTTGGATGGGTTGCCACGCTCCAACAGAGCGGAGGGTCACATCGGACCATCCCGTGGCCCGTTTCGGACCAGTCGGTGTCAGGGGGAGACGCCGCTGCAGCGTGCCAAGCTGCAGCCTTGGATGGGTTGCCACGCTCCAACAGAGCGGAGGGTCACATCGGACCATCCCGTGGCCCGTTTCGGACCAGTCCGTAGCTCTTCGGACCAGTCGGTGTCAGGGGGAGACACCGCTGCAGCGTGCCAAGCTGCAGCCTTGGATGGGTTGCCAACCCAATTTTGAGTCGAATACACCCTACCCCCTAATAGACAAGATGCATTTTTTCCCTTCTTATAGTACCGTAGTTACCACCCCACGAAAAACCCCTCACGCTTTTTGCCATGCTTTAGCCTGTGATGCACACGTTTCTGCCACGCTTTCGGCCCGTCATGCACGCTTCTCTGCCACGCTTGGGCCTGTCATGCACCCATCTCGGCCACGCCTTGGCCTCTCTGCCACGCTTTTGGCCAGTCATGCACGCCTCTCTGCCACGCTTTGGCCAGTCATGCACGCCTCTCTGCCACGCTTTGGCCAGTCATGCACGCCTCTCTGCCACGCTTTTGGCCAGTCATGCACGCTTTGTTCCACGCTTTTGGCCAGTCATGCACGCCTCTCTGCCACGCTTTGGCCAGTCATGCACGCTTTGTTCCACGCTTTTGGCCTGTCATGCACGCCTCTCTGCCACGCTTTGGCCAGTCATGCACGCCTCTCTGCCACGCTTTTGGCCTGTCATGCACGCCTCTCTGCCACGCTTTGGCCAGTCATGCACGCCTCTCTGCCACGCTTTGGCCAGTCATGCACGCCTCTCTGCCACGCTTTGGCCAGTCATGCACGCTTTGTTCCACGCTTGTGGCCTGTCATGCACGCTTTGTTCCACGCTTTTGGCCTGTCATGCACGCTTTGTTCCACGCTTGTGGCATGTCATGCACGCTTTGTTCCACGCTTTTGGCCTGTCATGCACGCCTCTCTGCCACGCTTTGGCCTGTCATGCACGCCTCTCTGCCACGTTTTGTGCCACCCTTTTGGCCTGTCATGCACGCTTTGTTCCAC
>JAMFTS010000117.1:0-2500 GCA_028095005.1 Rhynchospora pubera | reverse complement strand
CCGTGGCCCGTTTCGGACCAGTCCGTAGCTCTTCGGACCAGTCGATGTCAGGGGGAGACACCGCTGCAGCGTGCCAAGCTGCAGCCTTGGATGGGTTGCCACGCTCCAACAGAGCGGAGGGTCACATCGGACCATCCCGTGGCCCGTTTCGGACCAGTCGGTGTCAGGGGGAGACGCCGCTGCAGCGTGCCAAGCTGCAGCCTTGGATGGGTTGCCACGCTCCAACAGAGCGGAGGGTCACATCGGACCATCCCGTGGCCCGTTTCGGACCAGTCCGTAGCTCTTCGGACCAGTCGGTGTCAGGGGGAGACACCGCTGCAGCGTGCCAAGCTGCAGCCTTGGATGGGTTGCCACGCTCCAACAGAGCGGAGGGTCGCATCGGACCATCCCGTGGCCCGTTTCGGACCAGTCCGTAGCTCTTCGGACCAGTCGATGTCAGGGGGAGACACCGCTGCAGCGTGCCAAGCTGCAGCCTTGGATGGGTTGCCACGCTCCAACAGAGCGGAGGGTCACATCGGACCATCCCGTGGCCCGTTTCGGACCAGTCGGTGTCAGGGGGAGACGCCGCTGCAGCGTGCCAAGCTGCAGCCTTGGATGGGTTGCCACGCTCCAACAGAGCGGAGGGTCACATCGGACCATCCCGTGGCCCGTTTCGGACCAGTCCGTAGCTCTTCGGACCAGTCGGTGTCAGGGGGAGACACCGCTGCAGCGTGCCAAGCTGCAGCCTTGGATGGGTTGCCAACCCAATTTTGAGTCGAATACACCCTACCCCCTAATAGACAAGATGCATTTTTTCCCTTCTTATAGTACCGTAGTTACCACCCCACGAAAAACCCCTCACGCTTTTTGCCATGCTTTAGCCTGTGATGCACACGTTTCTGCCACGCTTTCGGCCCGTCATGCACGCTTCTCTGCCACGCTTGGGCCTGTCATGCACCCATCTCGGCCACGCCTTGGCCTCTCTGCCACGCTTTTGGCCAGTCATGCACGCCTCTCTGCCACGCTTTGGCCAGTCATGCACGCCTCTCTGCCACGCTTTGGCCAGTCATGCACGCCTCTCTGCCACGCTTTTGGCCAGTCATGCACGCTTTGTTCCACGCTTTTGGCCAGTCATGCACGCCTCTCTGCCACGCTTTGGCCAGTCATGCACGCTTTGTTCCACGCTTTTGGCCTGTCATGCACGCCTCTCTGCCACGCTTTGGCCAGTCATGCACGCCTCTCTGCCACGCTTTTGGCCTGTCATGCACGCCTCTCTGCCACGCTTTGGCCAGTCATGCACGCCTCTCTGCCACGCTTTGGCCAGTCATGCACGCCTCTCTGCCACGCTTTGGCCAGTCATGCACGCTTTGTTCCACGCTTGTGGCCTGTCATGCACGCTTTGTTCCACGCTTTTGGCCTGTCATGCACGCTTTGTTCCACGCTTGTGGCATGTCATGCACGCTTTGTTCCACGCTTTTGGCCTGTCATGCACGCCTCTCTGCCACGCTTTGGCCTGTCATGCACGCCTCTCTGCCACGTTTTGTGCCACCCTTTTGGCCTGTCATGCACGCTTTGTTCCACGCTTTTGGCAAGTCATGCACGCCTCTCTGCCACGCTTTGTTCCACGCTTTTGGCCTGTCATGCACGCTTTGTTCCACGCTTGTGGCCTGTCATGCACGCCTCTCTGCCACGCTTTGGCATGTCATGCACGCATCTCTGCCACGTTTTGTGCCACGCTTTTGGCCTGTCATGCACGCTTTGTTCCACGCTTTTGGCAAGTCATGCACGCCTCTCTGCCACGCTTTGTTCCACGCTTGTGGCCTGTCATGCACGCCTCTCTGCCACGCTTTGGCATGTCATGCACGCATCTCTGCCACGTTTTTGGCCAGTCATGCACGCTTTGTTCCACGCTTTTGGCCAGTCATGCACGCCTCTCTGCCACGCTTTGGCCAGTCATGCACGCTTTGTTCCACGCTTTTGGCCTGTCATGCACGCCTCTCTGTCACGCTTTGGCCAGTCATGCACGCCTCTCTGCCACGCTTTTGGCCTGTCATGCACGCCTCTCTGCCACGCTTTGGCCAGTCATGCACGCCTCTCTGCCACGCTTTGGCCAGTCATGCACGCCTCTCTGCCACGCTTTGGCCAGTCATGCACGCTTTGTTCCACGCTTTTGGCCTGTCATGCACGCTTTGTTCCACGCTTGTGGCCTGTCATGCACGCCTCTCTGCCACGCTTTGGCATGTCATGCACGCATCACTGCCATGATCTGTACTATCATTGAAGACATTATTGTTTCTAGTAGTCCAAACTACCCAAAACATTATTGTCCAGACTATCATTGAAGACATTATTGTCATGCACGCTATGTTCCACGCTTTTGGCCGGTCATGCATGCTTTGTTCCACGCTTTCGGCCTGTCTGCCACGCTATGTTCCACGCTTTTGGCCGGTCATGCACGCTTTGTTCCACGCTTTCGGCATGTCATGCACGCTGTCTCTGCCACGCCACTTAGGAAGAATTT
>JAMFTS010000866.1:0-28371 GCA_028095005.1 Rhynchospora pubera | reverse complement strand
GTCTGCTAAGAAATGCTTGACATGTCATTCCCATGCATAGCCAACTTGGAAAGCATGTTGGTAGGTTGTGCATTGGGGAACTCTTGAATCTGGAGTTGATAAAGTTAGCTCGAGAATAAGCGTCGACCTTCTCAACCTATTCTTTGCATATTATGTATATTTATTGCTGAGGGGCTAAATTTTTTTATTCTTTTTTGTTGTGATAAAATTATTTTTACGACTCTCTATATTATCTTGTGGGGTTAGGGAATTTTGACAGGGACACTACCTTGATCGATGTTCAGGTATTTAAGTCATAGTTTAGTTATTTGTTTGTAATTATTATATTAGATTATCTTGGCATCGTTGGATGTACTGTATTTTATTATTTCTGAAGTTTATTGTAATAGAAAATTGTTCTCCTTTGGTATTAAGAATGTTGAGTTACTAAAATTTGTAAAGTTTGCTAGACTTTATTTACCTCTTAGAATTTTGGATTATCAAGTTTACTCCGTTCAAACAATTGTATATTATATTTTAATATGCAATTAAAAGAAATGAACCAAAAGTGGCTACTAATGTAAGATGAGTATTTTTAAAGACATGTCATGTTGAAGTCCACGCATAGTGCATCTCTCTGTTTATCATGGCATTCTAACATTTTTCTTGTTTTTAGGTCCAAATTGAACAAAGTCGTTTAATGTTGCGCAGAAAACCCGTCTATGTTTTTGGTACATAAAAGGCTAAAAGGGACGTCATAAAGATGCAAAAGTTAATGTTCAGAAAAAAAATATACACAGTTCTACAAACTTCTAGAATATGTTTCTTACCAACATACAGAATTCAATCTCTGGAGAAAGAAAAAGGCATCCTATTGATCACCTTTTGGTAGTGCCTTCATCTTTCCTCAGTTTTAATATTTCAGTTGGTAGCAGGGGCGGAACCAGGATTTAGAATTGGAGTAGGCGGGAGAATAAAGTTTGAAATACTAACCTTATTTGATTCTCATGAGTATATTCATTTCACTTTCTTAAGCATCCAATGTAGTCAAGCTTACTGTTTTTCATATTGACTAAGAAAAAAAATGCAAATATGTCAGTAACAACAATCATATAATATCAAAATAATAGAATGAAAATGCAAATAAAAAAATAACAATTGTCAAGTAATTGTACTTGTACAGTGAACCAATGTCAAGCAGATAGGATGCCCATTTCTTCAACGATGCTTTTCAGACTAGAAGTGAAAGAAAAATAAACACATAATTATCAAATCTGATATGATTCCTTATATGAGAAAAAATAAGAGAGATACAAATGAAGATCATACCTCTTGGCTCTTGCTTTCTTCCCAAATCCCAATATCTGAGAAAAGAACTGGTCCTGCATTGCACTGGTAATCTCCTAGATAAGGAGTTTACTGTTCAAAACTATATTAGCATGAATGCATGATAGCATCCCTGATCCCGGATCCTTGACCCTTTAGTCTTTACTTTAGCCTTTACTTTTGTGCTTGATTTTAATTGAATTGAGGCTTAATTGCATAATGATGGAAGACTTAGATTGATAAAACCTAAACAGCTCTTATTCTGGAATCTAAAGATGCTCTCGAATTTAAGGTAAAAATGAGTGAACTAACTGCTGACATTGCGACTTCATTTTTGTACACTGTTTATTTGTTTAATGCACTTCTTATTAAGATCAAAATCATTAAATTGCAAATGAATTTTTACAAATAATTTCAGAGCTACTGAGCTACAGTATTGGAAATTTGGGATTTGAGGGCACCGGGCACGGGCATGTCAAATAAATGCAATAATATCAAATTATCAATCATCAAACACCAAAATTTAAAAACCTCAGAATTTAGTCCAAACTCAAAATTTATAATGGAATTCACTCACCTAGTTGGGTGGAGCCGTGGAGAGCGTGGAGGTCGCGAAGTAGCGTAGCTGCGTAGGTCCTAGGCTGCGATGCTGCGTAGCACGGTAGCCGCCGCCCCCGTCGAGCACTGAGCACACTCAAGCCGGCGATCAGGCGATGCACCACAGCGGCTCAGGAGAGAAAAGTGAGGGAGTTTTAGCCTTTTAGGTTTTTTTCTGAGATCGAGAGAGAAGAGTAACATGGACAAATTTGGGATTATTAGAGAATTGATAAAATAACAAGAGTATTAAGTAAGTTGAGGGAGCCAGGGAGAGAGTAACATGGGCCAACGCCAAGCTTTAATGGGCTTTTTATTTTTTTTTGGAGTATGCTCAAACAAAAATATATAATGTCGGTAGATTAAATTTTCAAATCTTAGCGTATGTTTAGCCTATGCTGGCCTCCCCTGGTTCCGCCCCTGGTTGGTAGGGTACCATGCTTTACAACAACCACGCCTTTTATCTTGTAATAATTACATCAAAATTATCTCTTATCTTTCATTGCTTTTCTCCAATTAAAAAATTATATTAATTAATGGGCCCTCAACTTTATCTACATGATAATTTCTAATTACCACAGCTTAGGTTACTTTCAGAAAAAAAAAGCCTAAACTCAATTAACACCCATAACCATCATCTGAACATCAATCATCATAATCACCAATATGAAAAATAATAATAAATTTTAATTCGTAGATATTTTATCAGTTTGCTAGATATGGCTCCAATAAAATTTGAGGTAAGTTGAAATTGTTTGGCAGTTCTTTGAATTCTGAACAATCAACCAGCAAGTGTAACAAGTCATCAAATCAATTAAATTTCACATTAGACCAAATAATCAAGCTGTCAATATAGAGGAGAGTGCGTCTGTAGCTTCTTCTTTTTTTCTTTAATTCCACAAATTTTGGATTGGTGTGGGAAGGGAAGAAGGGAAGAAGTGGGAAGAAATATTGGGAAGTGTGTAACTTTATGAAAAGTTTGAATTGTTTATAATTTTTTTTCTTCTTCTTCTTCTTCTTCCTTCTTCTTCTTTCTTCCAACGATCCAAACGCACCCCTTGCGTGTACGTACATTTTGACAGCTCAATTCTCTTTCCATCATCTAGTAATCCAAAAACCCAACAGTTTGAATTTTAAAAAATTCCCAAAAATTTCAAATAAATTTGAAAAGAACTGCACGTAGCCAAGTGATTCAGTAGTAAAAGCACTAGACTGATTTCTTTAAGGTCAGAGACTCAAGCCTCGTATGCATTTTTAATTTTAAAAAAATTAGATGGCAAGAGCTCTTTCTTTTAAAAAAAAAATTTAATAAAACATGTATTATATCGAAGCACCAAACTTTAAATATAATTTTTTAAATTAAAAATTAATAATTTAGAAAGAATCAAACAAATAACCTTCAGCTTATAACGTGTATTATGTAATAAAATTTTGATATCTAGTTCAAGAATGACATGAAACTATTTGTTAAAATAAAATGAAAAACAGTGGTACAATGAATCAAGAAGATTAGACAAAGGGACACATGTCAAGCAAAGTGCGACAAAACAAACAAAAGGGAAGAATGAGAATTTAATGTAGGCATGGAAACAGCTTGAACTTAGCTGTAACGCAATGAAAATGAACATACCACACCTTATTATGGGTTCTGGACCTTCTTGTCATGAATACCATCAACTTTGAATATTACTGGAGTCGGCTCTGTACAAACAATATTACATTTGGGAGAAAATACATGCCGAAAGTAAGAATCGTATAGAATTTTGAACATTTCAATATAAACACAAAAATTTATATAATTAAAGTTTGGAAAATTCTGCTATAAAAACCAATCTTGAATCAAGTTTTAATCACTACTGTTTTATGAGAGCTAACGAATTAATATTTCTTGAAAATGTGCGGTTGATTTTAAAATCCGATTCATAGGCACCAATGTACTTCTTTTGTTTCTCAAAAAATGGTGGAAGAATACACAAATGAAGAATGTTTCTACAATAATTGTCGGTTTTAAGTTGAAAATAGATCCAAAGTACATCGGATAAGGTCAAATAGAGTCAAAGAAGAGTTTCAAAGAAAACAGTGTTTGCCATGATTTTTTTAAATTTTATTATTATTATTTTTTGTGGGGAATTTATTTTACTCGTGGATTTTACAGCCTCCAAGCATCAAACTGCACATTTATCAATAAGACCCTGAACCTTCCAAGTATTTGCAATGACACATCGCATCACGGGTCCTTTCATAACCTTGTCATTTTTATACAAATCGGACGGCTCAAATACAATGCAAAATCCAAACTGCACAATTATCAATAAGACCCTGAACCTTCCAAGTATTTGCAATGGCAGTATGGCACTCACTCGTATCACGGGTCCTTTCATAGCCTTGTCCTTTATACAAATCCGACGGCTCAAATACAATTAGGGATGAAAACGGAGCGGATAAAATCCGCTCTGATCCGTATCCGAATCCGAAAAATACGCATAACATCCGATCCGTATCCGTATCTGAACATATCCGTATTCGTATTCGTATCCGCCAAAAAAATATGGATGCGGATATGGTTTTGAGTTTTTTGACAATATCCGATCCGTATTCGTATCCGACATGGATATTATCCGTATCCGATAGATATTAATCCGTTTATCCGTATTTTTAACGGCATAAGATAATTAATATAATTAATTATCTACATTAGAGAATACTTTTAATTATATAATGCTTAATTTTTATTAGATAAGTTCTCTTATAATAATATTTTTATTTGGAACATAAATTTTTTTTATTTTTTTAATATTGAGACGATTATATATGATAATAATACTAAAATTAATTTTTTCTCTAATCATGTTGATTACATATGATTAATATACTTTTTTAATGTATGATGACATTTAAGGTAACATGATATGATTTGACATTGAATAGTTAAATATACTGTTGGAATTCAAATTGTGGAAAGACTGAATTTATTGATCAATTCTATTAAATTTGTACTTATGTGGTGCTCGCAATTTTATTGATTAATTCATAAATTTGATAATTACGGTTATATATGTGATTTATTGAATCCAATATATTTGTTGAGAATCCAACCAATAATGTTAATAATAATTTAATTTATACATATTATATATAATATTTTGATGAAATTTTGGATTTAATTGGTTGAAAGAATAAATTTTGTACACTGCTTACCTTATTACCTTATTATCGTATAATTTATATTGTTTGAATATAACTTATTGCATGACATGAAAATTTTCTTATGCTTCAGCTACTCTCATATATAACAAACTTTTATACGCAATATGAAATTTAAAAAAAGTTCTAAAGAAATAAATTGATCGTTATATGATCCATATCCGACAAAATATATTCGTATTCGACTCCGTATCCGATAATATCCGAATCTGTTTAATATCCAAACCGTATCCGTATCTGAACGCATCCGTATTCGTATCCGTATCCGAGAAAAAAATATGGATGCGGATATGGAAAGACCTACATCCGCTCCGTATCCGATCCGTTTTCATCCCTAAATACAATGCAAAATCCAAACTGCGCAGCTACTAATCACAGGAATTAACTCCCCATGCCGGTACACAAGTTGTAAATGATGAGTTTAATTTATTTAGTACTCACACTCCCCACTATCACCTCCCTTGAATGAACCCTCTACTCTAGTGCCTAGCATTCTCCACTTCCGTGTGGAACAATTCCTTTCTCTTTTAATGCAATAAACTATGCTCTCCTCATGTATAAATAGGCAACAAACCATAGAGCTTCATGTCATGTATAAACCCTAAAAGCCTCTACATACCCAATATATCAAGCTTTATTTGTTAATACAAACTCTAAAACCACATTTTTTTTCTTTATCTATCAATGGTTTCATCTCGAGTTGTTCTATTTTCTCTTGTGTTTCTTCTCTTGACCCTCTGTTTGGTGGAGTCTCGTCAAGTGCTTGAACTTAATGTGGTATATTTACTTTCACCTTTCTTCTCTTTATTTCTACTTGTACATTTTATCAATTTACCTAATTGCGTTTTTATTATATGATGAAATCTGATAAGTGGTTCCTAATTGCAGTCTGGCGCGAGCAAAACAGGGGGCATTGGTAAGATGCTTAAAATTTAGCTTCTAAAAATTTTATTTTCTTTATCAATTAGCTAAGTAGCTAACTGATCTTGGAAATTTTGTACTCTTTAATTTACATAACCAATTGAGGAAAGAACTTTTTCCCCTCTTGGGAAAATGACAAAGAAAATTTTTAGCTCATTTCTTAATTTATAATGACATGAAGAAAAGCTTGAAATTAACTTTAACAGTCAAAGCTTGTAGAAATAAGGTTATTAAATAAAATTAATACACAAGCTACCAACGATGATGACAGAAAAAGAAAATTAATTACTTGAATATAAATTATCAATGCATTGAATGTCTTTTATTTAACAATTCCTTATCAGATTGCGGAGGCGCATGTGTTGCGAGGTGCAAGGACTCATCAAGACCGAACCTGTGCAAGAGAGCCTGCGGCACATGCTGCTCTCGGTGCAGCTGTGTTCCTTCGGGCACCTATGGCAACTATGACTCATGCCCGTGCTAC
Organism: Rhynchospora pubera; assembly: GCA_028095005.1. Taxonomy (NCBI): domain Eukaryota; kingdom Viridiplantae; phylum Streptophyta; class Magnoliopsida; order Poales; family Cyperaceae; genus Rhynchospora; species Rhynchospora pubera. The sequence goes on along the minus strand of JAMFTS010000866.1, from coordinate 21,863 downwards.
CGCGACATGACCACCCGAGGAAGCCAGCACAAGTGCCCATGATCATAGATGTTAATGACTAGGAAAACATGTTATCTGTTAATTTTAAGTGTAATATTTGTGAAGTAAAGCTTTGTAAAATAAGAAGAACGATATGTGCACTTCTGCTCATGTTTAATGTACGTGTAGTCAGATGTTGAAGAGTTGAAATTGTGTGAATAACAATAATATTACAATTTCTGCATAACAATATATCTATGGTTCCAGTTTTATTTACCATATCGTTCTAGTGTTCTTTCATAGAAAACTGATGGTACCCCAATTAAGCCTAATTGGGTTTTCTAGCCTAAGTGAGTGGGCTTTCTTAAACCACTGTATTTCTTCTGACAAGTAAAAGCCCATATAGCAATTCATGATTCATGAATGACAAGTTGACAACAGTAAGATGAAATTAAACCATCTTCATGCAATAATTTTTTTTTTTTCAATTTCATCGCCCAATTACACATTTACAATTACAACAAGAGAAGAAAACCAGTGTCCCCTTTATATAAGTAATTTTTTTGGTGCTGATAAAAGAATACTCTCTTTGTTATATATTTAACAAAATATTAATTGTGGGTCAACTGCCCTCTTTGCTAATTGGGCCCTAAGAAAGGGGATATCTAAACTGCAAACATATATTTCAAATTATTATCTATATATGTGTTTATAAGTGTTTAAACATATATTTCAAATTATTCCTTCCATAGCTGATGCATTTTGCACCGAAACTGACGAATGGAACCAGCAATTAATTTCAGAATTTCTCAATAAGCAATAGTGGAGAAGCATACAAGCACAACGCATAAAACCGAGACACACTACATCTCTACAAGATAAGCTAGTCTGGACATATACACAAGATGGTGTTTATACACCAAAACAGGGTTACATATATCTCACTTCACTTAACCAAGCAATTAGTAGTACACCCACACCTCAGGAAATTGATTGGAATCGTCTATGGAAATGCAAGACAATCATATCAAGAGTGAAGGTATTTATCTGGAGGATAGTACACCATGGTCTAATGACTAATGATAAAATGCATAGGTATTTCTCTAACATTTCTTCAACTTGCCAAATTTGTGGACAATATGATGAAACAAGCATGCACTTACTATTTCATTGCGTCACTGCAAGGTACACATGGTATTGTTCTATTTTCTCACTAAAGACTGACCTAATTCCAAATCATTTTAGTGAGGCACTAAACTTCATTGCAACAAATTTAAATGAATCTCGGTATGCACTTTCCTGCTATATCTTGTGGTACATCTGGAAGGCAAGAAATAAATTTATCTTTCAGGGGAAGGCTACATCTATACAACTAATTCTAAGTCAGGCTACACAAATGTTAGATAACCACCAAAACATGGCAATACCGCGACAAAGAAGAAATTGTATTTGCTTAATTAGCATACCTTTGGAAGCTGAAATTATATTGATTGATCGGCTCACAGGTATCAAACTTGACAGATCAATTTTTGTGAGAGAACTCTAGGAAGGAAGAAACTATAAAAAAACATAAAGGATTTGGGTTTAATTGGTATTTGGATTAATCGGATTGATGTAGAAGCGGGAGGAGAAAAGGCACGCAAGAGGCAGGGATGAAGCTCAAGTAACAAGGGGGCCGTTTGGATCACTTAGGAAGTTGGGGAATTTGGAGAAGTTGCAATTTCTAGGAATAAATTTATTGGAAAGTGTGTACTTTTGTGAAGAGTTTGGATTGTTTATAATAAATTTATGGTAGGAAGATGAAATTCCTCAAAATTCCCATGGGATCCAAACGGCCCCAAGGAGATGTGGGTATAGATATTTTATTTCTTTGAGATATCTGTTGTCACCATTTTTTTTCTTTTTTCTTTTCGTTGTTAAAGGTTTGCTATATGGGCTGTAATAGAATTATTATGAAATAGCAAACCGGCCCAAGGACGTGGTTACTCAAAAAAAAAAAAAAAATAAAATCTAGTCACGGACCCTAAGAGGTCACTATTAAATAAGAGAAAAAAAAATGCGCATCACGTCATTAACAATTCACAACCGATGGGACTTCATTAAATATCACTTGCTCAAATTAAGAAGGCACGCAAAACAAATCCATCCAACTCATACCCGACTCCCTTAGTCCCTTAGCAATTGTGCAATCAATAACCGCGTAGTCCTACCCAAAAAGAAAATAAATAAATAAAGTTAGAATTCTGATCCTTTATGAACAACAGATTCGTATAGTGTGCCAGAAAGTATCACCTTTACGAGGTCGTACCACGCTAACCTAGTAAGCTAGCACACAAGCTGCTCTTATAAATCATTATTCTTGCTAGTGAATTACATTCCGTGGTGTATTAACCGTGTTGTCACGCCACACCACGCCACGGATACGGATTTGACACGACACAATCGTGTTGGTGTGTCGTGTCAAAATCGTATTGTGTTGCTCTATTTAGAAAAATGATAAGGTTCAACACGACACAGTTTAACACGACACAGTTTGATACGACACACTTTAAACACGCCACGCCACGTTATAATATGCATTCAAAAAAAAGCTGGCAAGAATAGAGACGTTATGCTTATGCATATTAATTTTCCAGTCTAGACTAGCTTGTAGCATGTATTTTGTAGAGACTAGAGTCAAGTGTAGACTGTACGTAGGCCTGTAGCACACACAGACACAACCACGCGTCTAGGACTCTAGGCTAGGGAAATAAAGACGTTATCTTTGTGAATTCTAAATTTTCAACGAAAGCTCCATCCTCAACTAATTAAATTGAGCCACTTGTCATATTCTGATTTGCTAGTCAAACGAGAACAAAATTAATACACAACCGTCAACCACCTAAGTCTGGACACTAGTGAAAATTATAAATGTAGTAGCAACATTTTATCTCCATAAATTTAAATTCAATTTTGAAAGCCTTGACCCTTCTATAATTTATTTCAAATATTTTAAATATTTTAATTATATATATATATATTTTTAGAAATATCACTAACTAATTTTCAAGTTAGTAACTTTGCCTACGATTATGTATAACGTAGCCGGTCCCAAGCCCGGAAAAAAAAGGAGGGATAATTTGAAAATTTGTATTTTTCACGTGTTCTATAATTTTGGAATTAAAAAAATATTTAAAGTTTTTAACACGATTTGACACGGTTGACACAACTGTGTCGTGGCGTGTCAACACGGTTTTCAACTGTGTCGTGTCAATTTCCGTGTTGTGTCGGCCTTTCCCTTAACTCAACACGACACGACACGATACGGTTGCATATATAACCCGTGTCAGCACGACACAACACGATGTTAAACACACCCGTGTTTGCCACGAAACACCACGACACGGTAAGATTGCAATTCACTAATTCTTGCTATGATCTTCTAGTCAGATAAATGCTTCACATTTCTTTACACTCACATTAACCACAGAGAATCTACACTTTACACTGGGTGCGTTTGGATAGGTGTGGGAAGAAGGGAAGAAGGGAAGAAATGAGAAGAAGTATTGGGAAGTGTGTAACTTTGTGAAGAGTTTGGATTGTTTATAATTTTTTTTCTTCCCATCTTCCTTCTTCCTCTTCTTCTTCTCTCATCCAAACGCACCCACTGAAACAAAGAGACGCTGAATTGGCAGGCAGCTGGACAAAAGGACAAAATTTAATTTTGTTTCGTACAAAAGTACAAAATAAAATGAGCGACGGTCGCCCACCTTCATTCAAATAATAATAATAATAATAATAAAATGAATAAAGACCCAACCGTACTGGTGATTATGATTTAATGAGATGCTCGGTACAAATACTAGTTGCCTGCATAACTGAATATGATATGGTTGCTTTAAAAAACAAAAAGAAATGTTAAATTTTAAATTATTTCCCCTAACATATTTATTATAAACAATGTTAAATTAATTTAAATCATTCTATTAATCAAAGGACGACATATGAAAGCAAAAAAAAAAAGAAAGAAAATTAGATTATGAGATTGAGAATTAGATCTAGGCAGGTTCTGTTAGGCTCAATTTATATGCTGTCCATTAATTCTGAAAATTATATGATTAATGCCTCTGACAGCAATTTTTTAGTCAAATCATGAGCATCAAATACAATAAGATAAATCGTCTAAAATTATTTCAAAAATTAAAAATATCATTCCGAATTTTATTATTATATTTTTTTACTGGAATATACAGCATTTTGATGCATGTTTCAATTTGGGCTTAGTAATGTTTCTCTAGCGCCAACTCTGCGCCAAAGCAGAGAGGTATTAACTATTAAGTTCACAATTCTGTGTAATTAATACCAACAAAGTTGTGAAGAGGATTATAGGAAGCAATAAAATTGCTTCACAATTACTGGAATTTTGTTTGGTAATATATTACGATCGTTCATTTCAAAGCATTTACGAATTAAATTACTTGATGAATAATGTCATATACATAAAATTTTATAATTACTTGATGTTTTAGGGGGGGGGGGGGAGAAGAAAACTTTGGACAAACCAAATATTGCAAAAACCAGCAATAGTTAGCACGTCAGCAAACCGAGTAACGAGAAACATACACATTCGAAAATTTTGAAACTATATAAAAGAGATGAAATTCGCTAATATTGACCTAAATTCCAGACTGATCATACGTTTGCGGCGTGTCCGCGTGTGACGAACGTGTGGCAGGTGACTTTAGATTGGTTTTTTATTTCACATTTTTTTTTTTTTTGGACAGACTAGATAGAGGCTACCTAGTTTAAAAGGAAAAGAGACAAAGAAGAAAAGAAAGAGATAAAAAAAAAAAAAGCTGAACTGAGCTAAACTGCTAGCAATATCTCATAAAGAAGGTTGCTTCCCCTATTATCCAATCATGCACCACGCTTAGTGGCCTTCTTTCTTCTCTAAACACCCTGTTGTTGCGCTCAAGAGTCAAGCCATAACCCCCAGAAGGTAGTTGCTATGACCAGTGGCGAAGCCAGAATTGAAGAATGACGGGGGCCAAAATCTGACTAAATGAAATTGAGAATAAAAAAAATTACAAGTTTAAATATTAATTACCTAAAATAATACTAGCAACCATTAATTTTTCTTAACCAAAACATCATTGAGCATAATATTTTGAGTCTAGAGGAGGCCAATAAAACTTAATTATATAAATTATCTTAACAAATTAACATATGGTTGGAGAATATTCTAATTATTAGAGGGACCTGGCCCTTGCCAGTCCCCCTCTGTCTTCGCCACTGGCTATGACCGTCTCTTTGAAACTATTTTGTGTTGTCTGGCTGAGCAAATTGATCAACGCTTGAGAGCAATTCGGAAAGTTGCCCCACTAGTCGACAGACTTTCTGCAGTCAATGTTTGCAATCGTTTGTGTGGTCAATTGATATGTTAACCTCAATTTTCCAATAGTTACACGGAAGAAAATTCTCAGAAATAAATACTGCAGTTCTGTTAAATTTAAACTTAAAAATCTCGCGAAACGAGAAGAATAATCTAGTCTTGATAATTGCTTACTACAAAATTACTCGATTCGATGCTGAACTTGAACAGTGGAGGCGTCATTGCTTACATTAAATTTTTTTTTTTTAAGTTTCCGTACCAAAAGTAAATTTCCCTTTTACTAGAGCTAGTGGGCAATAAATAATTGGATAGGACAAAGTTTTGATCCTCTGTAGATATGTCATATGTGCCCAGTCGCAAGCTGTAATTAATCTGACGCTTTAGCAAATTGAAACTAGTTCTTGCTACAATCTCCTGATAACTCGTATATACACCACGGGGAATCTATACATTGATGTATTGAAGGACAAAAAGGACGACAATACTTTTACTTCGAACAAAACAAAATGAGACGATACTCCGTGCCGCCCGTTTAATTGGATTTTAAAAAAGGTCTTCAATAATAATAATAATAATAATTAAAATAAATGCAAGATCAAAATTTAAAAAATTTGGTCCCAATATAATATTTTTTTGATATAAAAGGTTTAATTTCATCATTCGATTAATCAAACAAAACGATATGTATTAATATTTAGATAATTGTATTTTAACAAATTTGACAAATAAGATTATGACATTGAGAGTTAGATCATGTGGGAATCTGTCGGGATCAATCTATTTTTGTCCATTGATTCTGAAATTTAATTGACCAATTCCTCTGACCGCAAACATTAATTAAATTATAAGCATCTAATGAAATTAATATAGATGGTCCAAATAATTTATTGTACTAAAACATAACTCAATATTTATTATTACATTTTAATTGGAATATACAGAGAGCATTAAGTAATAGTTCACTCTTGGACCATCTCTGACCTAGAAATCATACTGGGTTTAAGTAGAGAGTTTTGAGTTCACAACTCTGTGCTGCTCAAATAAATGGTGGCCTATTGACGCTAGAAATCTTTTATTTACAAATAAGTTCACAATTATTCCTCAACTTTTTCAATGCGGTAATAACTAATAAAGCCAACAACAAAACATAATTATCATCAACAGAGATAAAGAGAGTAGTAGGTAGGTTTGAGCACAACACTAGAAACAACAAATCAAACATCACTAAAATTTATTGCAGGGGGGCACGTACGTACAGCAGGACAAGTACAAAAAAAAACTAATAATATTTCATCAAAGATCGTCAAATATATACTCTGAAGTAGAGCTGTCAAAATTCCATTCCGCATGGGTGTTCCATTCCGTTCCGTCCAAACAGAACGTTAAATGGAAGAGATTTCAGTTTCATTTCTGAAAACGGAACGGAAACGGAACTGAAATTTATAAATGTTTTTGAAACGGAAAACGAAATTTCGCTAAAAATCAATGGTAAATAAAGGACGGAACGTTAAACGTAATAGAATTTTGTTACGTTTGAAGAAACGGAACGTTAAACGGAATCAATTTCTGTTCCGTCGACTGAAACGGAACGGAAGCGGAACAGGTCTGGTTTGACACCCCTACTCTGAAGAGTTCTCGATGAAACATTTCAACTCATTACACAAGGAAAAAAAAAGGCCCTAAAACTCATCTTATTGTACTACTAATTAAGCTACATACAGTTCATAAAATCTTCAAAATTATCCTCATGCAATAAATGCCATCTTGCTAGAGCAAATAAACTCTAGTTCATGGGCACTTTAGCTGACCATGTGGGTTGCGCATTTGATCGTAGCAGGGGCATACATTGCGCGTGTCCTGGCCGGTTCCTGGAGGCACGCAACTGCACTTGGAGCAGCATGCGCCGCACATCTTCAGGCACATCTTGTACCTCCAATTCCTGCTACATCTTGTCTGGCATGCCGAGTTGCAGTCTTGAGTTCACAAGACAATAACCATATTTTATTAGTTAAATTCATAACAAAATGAATTTTACTGTGTGAAATATAAGTTATTTTCTTCTTTTTTTAGGGCCAAATTAAGTTATTTTCAAGTGTTAAATTCTAATTGTTACTGATTATAACATGGGAAAAAATAGGATAAAAGTAAGTAACACATTCAAATTCCGTTTTGTGGCGTACAAAAAGGTACAAATACTGCATTATGATTTATGACATGGGAACTTACTTAGCTGAGGAGGATACTGAAGGAGAGATCTCCCATTGTTCATCACCTACAAAGGAAAAATAACATCAATTTGACAATGACAAAGGAAACATTACTGAGAGATCGGCTCATTTCGCTCTTACCATAATTTACAAACAATCAGACTATATGTCTGTATATATCAGATTTAAACACACTATCATGCACACATTGGCACGGCTAATAACAGAACAAAAAGAAAAGGGAAAAATATAAATAAATGAAGCAGATAAATGAGAAACTCAGGAACATACAATGTCACCAAGCACAGATCGCGACTCGACGACATGTACGGTGATGATGAAGAGAAGCAGAACTACAAGAGAAATCCTAGAGAAAGCCATAGTGAAAACTTGAGAGTGTGAACTGAGAAATGTGTAGTAAGTGTGGAGAGGATGTATCTAAGTATGGGATGTATTTATACAAGGTTAGAGAGGAAGAAGGAAGGATGCTTCGTGTGGGGCAAAACCCATGTGATGAGTCTGAAATTTTTCGAATGGATTTTCAAGGGTTGGTTTGATGCTTGTCATGTGCACATAAATTAATTAGCTGTCAAAAACAAGTAGTACTTTGACACAGGTCAAACCCATGAGTGCCTGTCTCTTCTCTCTGGACAGTTCTCCCCACCTGCTTTAAACTTTTGTATTTATTTTTTTGCGTTCATGTGTTCATTTTTCCTTTCCCGCTTTGTTATTTATGATTATTTCTTAAATTTTGGAGGACTTTTTATTTAAAAAGAGATAATTACGATCAATTAGAAATGCTACCTTGATATACTCCCTATTGTTACGTACTAAGAGCCAAACTTTCAGATAAGAAAATAATCAATTCTTGACTTTTTGTATAGATTTGTTACAGGGACAGCCAAAAATATTACAATGTGGGAAAATTTTTCGGGTTACTATATAATTTACAATTATTTTATATTTATAGTTTTTTTCAAAATAAAATAGTCCAAAAAGGCCGATATTTGAAAATTTTCGGAAAGACTTCACTTGGCTAGCTCCGGGGCTCCGCCAACGAGATGTTATTTGATAGTTAATGGAACTATTTTGAATGCATATTATTCATAATCTGAAGGTAAAATTTTATATTCAGTTAAAATTTGAATCATGCCGATTGAAGCAAACATTTAATTAAACTTAATTCTGTATATGACAGCAAAGACGATCATAGTTATATTAAATATTCGTTTTTTTATTTCAAAATAAAGTTGAAATATACATAATATATCTAAAATGTAGAATGCATTTACTAAAATGATAAATTGAAAAACGACTTGGTTATTAATCATAATTCATAAATACAATGGTTCAAACATGTTTGATCACTTATAGCGGCCATTTAATAGCGTCATTAATCAAAATTGAAGATTTGGTTGGAGATTATTTTCACAAAATTGGGAACATTTTTCCCCTTTTCTTTCTAGATTGGTTGTTGATTGCTAAGTAAATTTAAAAACTCGATGTGGAATCCATAAAAGTCAGAAGAAAGAGGTGGCATGATTCCTAATTCTATTATATTAAACTTAAAAATCTTGGAATCTTATAAACACGCGGAAAAACATAGGTGCCGGTTCGGTTCCGGAAAAGCAAAAACAACTGCACATGTAATTCCTTTTTTTAATTACCGCTATACCAGGGGCGGAGCCAAAGGGGGCTGCTTGGGGCAGTTGCCCCCCCCCCCCCCCCCCCCCCCCCCTTGCTCCAAAAAAATAATTTTTTTATGTATATTTTCTTTATTTTTTAGAAAATTTCTATAATTTTCCCCCCTAATTAATCATGAATCACTCATTTAGGAAAGAAATATTCTTCTTCATAAATAAATTTCTATTTCATTGTTCAATTTTTAAAATTTTGTCCCCCCTATCTTAATTTTTTGGCTCCGCCACTGGCGTATGTTTTGCACACGCGTGACATTTCACATTTGTATCCAGGTTCGCAAAATTATAATATAGAGAAAGTTTAATATGCACCATAGTGCATAGGGCATTCCGTGCACCACGGACTTTTTCGAGGGTATTTTTGTAAACTGACAAATCTAATTTAATCAATCTAATCTACATATTGAAATCTCATAGAAAATCAAATTTTACAATTTTTGAGATTTTATTACTATTTTTTTCGAAATTTTTAAAATATGTGATTTTTGGAAAATTGTAAATAGTACAACATTCCAAAAATGGCATGTTTTAAAAAATTCGAAAAAAATAGTAATAAAATCTCAAAAATTGTAAAATTTGATTTTTTATGAGATTTCAATATGTATATTAGATTGGTTAAATTAGATTTGGCATTTTACAAAAATACAACAACAACAACAACTAAGCTTTTTGTCCCAAACAAGTTGGGGTAGGCTAGAAAGAAACCCAACAAGAGAACACATCCAAGAACAAAAAAAAAAAACATAAAAATACTAATAGTAAGACTAGCCATACTAATAATAATACCTCTAATAATAATAGTAATAGTAGAAACCTAGACCTCGACCGTGACCTAATAGAGGGACCTACAAACCTATGGCATCGCTCCTACCCCTAAGTTCCTACGTCATGGTTCCGGTACATGAATTGCTAACTTCCAAGCGCTCCTATCGATCGCCAACTCTTTGGAGACGTTCCATTCTTTAAGGTCTTTTTTCACCGCTTCTTCCCATGTCAATCTTGGTCTCCCTCGATTGAACGTCCCCGAAAAAATCCGTGGTGCACGGAATGCCCTATGCACTATGGTGCATATTAAACTTTCTCTATAATATATCTAGAAATAAATTTTTGGAACTTCTCTTTCCACCTGTGACATTTCACATTTTTTGTATCAAAGTTCTCAAAAGTGATCTTGCTCTTAAAATTCTCCTTGTATTTTATTCGCCATAGTCTTATCTTATAAACTCACGATACACAAATTTTCCTCTATTAAAGAAAAGGATGGACTAGTCATAGAAATATAATTTAGGTATTGAACATAGAACAAATTTCATCGTCGCTTGGCTTCTTAAAATGACAACAAGATCGTGTTCCAATTGTAGGTACGTTAAATATATAATGTTATTAGAACAACATAGTTTTCATCATTTCCTTGGCACAACTACTTTCAATGGCTCCGTTTGGATGAGGTGTGGGAATAAGAGAATAAAGAAATAAATTTATTACAATCTAAACTCTTCACAAAGTTACACACTTTCCAATACTTCTTCCCACTCTAGGACAAGAATCTTTCTCTCTTATGCAATAACTTCTATGGAAAACTTGGCACATCAAATTAAAAAATAAATAAAAATGATCAAAAACATCTAGAAAACTGTTATTGGATTGTTAAACTCATAATTACAGTGTATGTTCAACACACAGTCCATGTACAAAAATCCATCTTAATACAATGGCAAAATGCCTTGACAGAAGTTTCTCTAAAATCACTGCCTTGGACTTGTCCATTCCATTCTCCTTAGAGCCCCATGACACATTGCTAACACGAGAGAATAATAAATTAGTGCAAATTATAGAATTTGAGAGAAGTTGGACCCGGCCCATGTAAGCCCATTCGTCATTAAAAACATGTGGCCTCAGAAAAACAAAATTAATTGGAAAATCATAAATAGGGCTGCATAACGTAAAAAACGGCTACGAAATTAAACAGTTTCATTGATCGTTGTATTTTGAGACGAATTTTTTTTTTCCCTTTTTTGTGTTTTGTTCCGTTCTTTGAACGCAAGAGTATTTAGCTGCGTTGTCTGTTGTGTAACTTGTGTTCTATTTAACGATTAAAACGGTAGAAACCATTTAAACTTTGTAACCATTTTATCAATATATAATTAACCTTAAACGAATTTTAATTTAAGACCTCAAAACATACTTATCAAATTTACTTCACAGCAGAGTCAACCTTAAAATTGTACAGACCAATTCTAAACCCAAATAAGAAATACATACTTATCAAATTTAAGCAAAACAAAAAGTACACCAAAGCTGAGTAATTTGCTCGTAGCATTCAGTTCTCTTAAGCTAAGTATATCCAGTGCTCCTAAGCTCCTTGCTCGCAGCAGACAGTAAAAAAATCAATGGTTTTAGTAAATCACACAAATGACTAGAAAATTAAATCTATTCTAGAATATTCAGTAAAAAATTCATACATGTAACAAAAAATTAAATCCATACATGTAAGAGACTTATGTCAGAAACAATCTAGGGAACTTTTCAATTCAGTAAACAATCCATCTCAACTCAAAAAAACCAATTCTTACCAGAAAAACTAGTAAACAATCCCTTAACATCCCTATGTTCTTACCATAAAAACCAGAAACTAGTACTAGCAAATTTCTGTCCTTTCCTTTCTTAGCAAGCTGGTACCAGAAAACTAGTTACAACAAGTTGTGACCCAATTTATCAACAAAAATCAAGAAAAAGCCACAATCAACAAGAATAAACATGTTCAACCTTCACCAGAAAAAATCATAAATCAGAACCAGATAACCTCTTAAATAAAAAAAAGTAAAAAGATTACCTGCTTTTAAGTTTTAAACCGAAGTCTACCCTTGAACGAGCAATCTCAGTGCATCAATTCTTCAAATCAAACTCTGGACATGCGTGTCTTCTGTTGGCCGAGGCAATCTCAGCAATATCTTCTGCTGGTCGAGGCAAGAAGGGGCTTCATTGCTGGCCATAGAGGCTACCTGAGAAGGAGGTGATCTAGCAGCTGGGTGCGAAGAGAGAGGGAGAGAAAGAGAGCAAAGAGACAAAGAGAGGTGATCTATCAGTGAGGGAGAAGGAGGTGATCGGAGCTGGAGAAAAGAGAGGGAGAGAGAGAGAAGAGAGGATACAGCGGTGCAATTTTGCAAATTAGGTTTATCGATCGAGGGAGAGCATCGTTCTCTCCGCCCTCTATTCCGCTGCAATCGAAAAAATAATACAATGTAGAATATAAAACGAAAAAAACGAACCAACGATCACGAAACAGTTTCGTTTCGTTTACCGTTTCGTCGGTACGACGAAAATTCATTTCTATTTGCGTTAACCGTTTCATTGCTAAAACAAAATCAAAATCCTTGACCATTATCGTTCTGTTTCGGATGAAACGAAACAATCGAATGGTCAAAACGAGTTTCGTTTTCAGCCCTAATCATAAATGATAACTGCAATGTGCATTTTGCCATCATTTGACAAAATAAACATATAAAATAAACAAAGTAAATATTTAAATAATCAAAGTGAGCGCATACAAACAAATAAGTTCAATAAAAATAAATTGAATGTGCATATAAAAATATGAACAACAATACAAAAAAATAAATAAAACTAACTCATAATTGAATAAAGTGGCCACATAGATAAACAAACTGGACATATATATGAATAAAGTGAACAAATACAAATGCAATGACACGGGATAGCACGTGGAGAGATGGTAGATAATGATTTTCATTAAGTTATCGGATATATGGGTATGGATAAAAGTAATTTGTTAATTTATTGGGTAAAGGTATGGGTAAGACTATTTTGTATTTGTTAATTACTTGTACCGTTATATATAGTTTATAATCTTTATCATAATAAAAAAGATATAATTATAAGATTCAATTGATGAGTTAATATCAAACTAAATCAGAAAGATATGATTGTAAGATTAAATTGATACGTTAATAATTAAATTAGGTATGGAAATCGCCAACCTTCAAAAAAAAAAATAATTAAAATAGGTAATTAAATTATTAGATTTGATTGAAATAATACTACATTAAATTGAAAAGAAATAATGGTAAGATTATTTGATATGTTAATTCTTTTTTCGATTTTTATTCATCGTCCATTCACGGGCTAATTTAAAAAAAAAACACTGTACTTTTTTCACAAGATCCCTTCTTCACTGCTGTCGTTTGAGAAAATATTATATAATTAGTAATTAGTTATGTAGTTTTTTTGTGACAACTGACATGAGAAGATATTGTATGATTTTATTACATTTAAAGTATTATTCAATATTGCACTTTATTAATATATTTATTCAATTGTATAATTTTTTTCATTGAGTTATTAACATTATTATCCATTTTCTACTGTTATTCTATCATTATCATTAATTTTTAACGGGTAAAGGTAAGGTACGTATAAAGTCAATTTTTAACGGGTAAGGATAGGGTTTGGATAAAGAAAATTCTTTTAGTCACAAGTTTGTTTTATTTTTATTTTTTCTTTTTTCTTTTTCCTTCTTTTTTTCTTCCTTTTTTTTTTTGGAACTTACTTTTTTTTCCTTCTTCTTCCGTTTTTTTTTTTTGGAACTTATAAGTTTTCATTTTGTTTAAAATTTTTTTCCCATTTTTTTTCATTGCGTTTTTTTCAAACTAAGCCTGCTAAGTCCTGCTCTATTTAAAATGTTTTTCATTCGTTTTTCCCCCCCTCGTCTTCCCTTTTGTTTAATTTTCTCTTTTTCTTGTATACCTTTTCTTTTCTTTCCTCGATTTTTTTTTATGTAAGCAGGCAGAAAAAGTCACACTCAAGCCAAAGAAAATAACCCAAGACATTCAGAGAAAGCTGCACACAAAAAAGATTATTCTCAACTCTATCTTTTTTTTTCCTTTATTTCAGTCAATTTACAACACAAAAAAAAATGATAATAATTTGAAAAAAAAAATAAAGAAAAAAGGCCGCCTTTTTTTTAATTCTAACCCTAGGGTTAGTCTAATCTTACTCTATCTAAAAAACAAGAAAATGAAAAGAAAAAAAAATAAATAGACGGTACCACAATTAGTGGTACCGTCTTGATTCAAAGAACTCGAAGTCCGGGTGATGGTTCCCGGACTCCTGGCTCCCTCTCATGACTCGGGCTCGAGCCATGAGAGCCGCAGTCAGGTTGAGTAAGCCCAACCTTTCTGCCATCAGCTCCCCTCCAGCTTGGTACCTTTGGTGGTACCAAGACTCCTCCTGAAATAAGTAAATAACTAATCAGTCACTTTGTTTAGGAAATGTAGTTTTAATTGAAATTCAAAATATTTTTTTCAAGGATAAAAAGCAAATCTACCTTGGTGTTGTAGGACATTAGTCCTACAACTGGCGAGGAGAGAGCAGCTCGGCCCTCCCCCAATCGGGCCACTGCTGGAGCGTCTTGCACGAAATGTGCAAGGGAGTGGTAGGTCAGAAAAGCAGCTTTAAAGCTGCCCCTACCCTCCGGTACCCTGTATGCAGGGTACCACGCAACGCAGTACCTGAAAGCAAACATATTGAAGGAGCTTAGGTTCAAGATAACAAAAGAATAAATAGCAGTTAGTCAATATTGGTGTTGATCTCAGCAAACCCATGGATTTTTCTCTTCAATATTTGCTCTCTAACCTTTTGTCTTCTATTCCAGAAAAAATGGTATTTTCAATAACATTCATAAAATTCACCCTATGGCATATAGTAAACAATCCCTTTCCTCAAACATAGTTAGCTTCAACATCCAAGTTTAAAATACTTATTACCTAATTCTTACTTCACAAAAGAAAATAAAAAGAATGAAACAAATAGAAAGAATAATATTTTTTTTTCAAAAAAAGTAAAAGAAAGAAACATACCAGGAGGCTGGATGGAGGTCGCCAAGTCGAAGCGCCTCCAGGTTCTGCCCATGAGCCGCTCCGGCAACGAGTTCCTTGACCCTGCCGACATAATAATGGTTCCTATTAGGTGCAAGGGATGATAGTCTAGGATTTTTGTACCATACAGGCTTCAGATCTAACCCTGGCATCTCCACACAGGTTACATCTAGTGATGGATAGCCTGTAGGCGATCTTGCGCCAATTCTTCTGGGTTTCTAAACCTAGTTTTTGTCTCTTTCAGATTTTCCTGGGCTTTTGGTTTTCAAGAGTCAAATTGAGACTAGATATGGCAAGATTGGGTTTAATACTGGTCCGATTGAACTAGGTACCTACATGGAAAAGAGGAAGCTAGTGGTACTAAGTTCAAACTAAGTTGGTACTTCGATGGAAAGAAAGAGGAAGAAGGACTGGAATGGGGCTGAAGTAGAGTAAGAGAGGTACAAGGGTTTCTAGAGAAGCGGTGGAATGCAGAGGGGAAGAGAGCCACCTTATATAGGGAAAAAAGAGTGTTGTAGGTGTGGAAGCTATAAAGGATACAGCAAGTGTAGGTGGGAAGTTACGGAGAAAACGAGGTTGGTAAGTGGGAAAGTCATGAATAGGACAACAGGGGGGGGGGGGGGGGGAATTATCGATGTAGAAGTGAGCGGTTTTGAAGGAGTTATCAACAGAAACATAATGAGTGGTTTAAGCATAATTATGAGGAAAGTGAGCAGGAAAGTCATAATTAGGAAACGACAGAAGCAGAAGTGTGGAATTATTAAGGAAAAAATTAGTGGTTTAGACAGAGTTATCAAGAAAACAATAAGAGTGGATCGCCATAGTTGACAAGGAAAACAAGAAAATGTGAGAGGTTTAAGGTGGATACTTCGGCCAGACTTATCTAGGGTACATGGTGCACAGTAGCATTCCAATCAATGCAAATATTACAGTGCAAGTTATCAAAGAATAAGCCGCTTTTTCAAGATTATAAAATATGTAATTAAAGAAGGAAGCATCTGATTTCGTATTCTGACAACATTGTCTCTGTTATTGGGAGATATATATAAAAAAGGAAGTTCTTCGAAAACAAAGAAGGCAATAACATTATTTCTTTTCAAGGAATTCGGAGCCCATTCCTTTCTCTTCCTTGAAGAGACAATTAGGTCACAAATGTAACCCTCCCCTCATCTTCCATTCCAATTGTACCTTTGGCAGCAAAGTTTCTCCTGTGATTATCCCTACCCAAACTAAATTTAAGCCTCAATTTGACCTTATAAACCTCTGCGCAATTATAAACACACAAAATTTCAAGCAAACCCAGAAACGATAAATCAAAGTCTAGACTTGCCATTACGTGTGTCCAGTTCCTAAGAAAGGAGAACCCTGACTTGACCATTTTCAAATTAAAAGGTTCAGGCTCAGTCTCAGCCTGTCCCACCATTCACGTATAAAAATAGATAAATTAAGTAGGTTGGAAAGAATAACTCACTTATCAAACAATGGCAGCCGATTATGTGGCTGTTCATATTCAAAATATTCGAAAACAAGCTCAGCACACCCCGCACCTATACCCGACATCTCAGGGTAGCCACGCCGCAAGAAGAGTTGTACTGCTGACAGAGATGGCACAAAATGTGCAGTGAAGTCCACCAATCGCTGGTGGTCATGGCAACCCCTCACCTCCAAAGCATAACAGCTTGGCTCCTCATACCACCGCCAGATCTTTTGCAACGGTAGTCCAGCAATCTGGTACGGAGACAATTCAACAACTGGAGAGGCATAGCGGCACAACAACTCATAGTCTGCAAGCGGGCCACCCATCGCAGCCTGAACCATCTCCGCCATCTGCTGTACCCCGTGGGATGCCTGCACCGCCCCTAGTATCTCCTCCAGATCTCTTCTGTACACAGCTGGGATATTCTTCTGCTCACCAATATTGAGGCAAGACATGTTGGCACGGGGTGAAATAGGCGCAGTGCTGGCTGGAGAACTGCATATGGAAGAACCAGACCTACAAGCATCTATATCGGTTGGGGCATTGCTGTTGAAATCAGAGGGGCAAGATTCATGATCTGATTGGGTTACATTGGCGGTGGAGTTATCACCAGCGGGATCTGAGGCAGAGATGTCATCACCTGACTGCCTTACATTATAGCCTTGATTAGAGCCAGAGGGGCACATGTCAGGTCTCAGTTGGGTCTCATCTGAAGCTTTGGAGCTTCTCGGGGAATCCAACCCACTAGTGTCATGGCTTGATTGGTTCATTTGAGATGACTTAGAACTGTCAGGCGAGAAAAAGGCCCCAGATGAGGATGAGGATCCACATCCAGATCCAGATTCTTCGACTTCACCGATTTTCACCTCCAAAATATGGGTGCTAAGTCGGGTCACAGCCACCTCGCTCTCTGATTCTTTGCATTGTTCAGGGGACTTCTGGGGCAATGGGATAGGTGGCTTTTTCAAATTGTCTCTTCGGGGTGGCCTCGGACCCACCTTGTGCCTAACTACTTCCTTCGGACTGCTGCTTGGCGTGGGTAAACCTGGAAAATCATCTTTCTTAAAGAGAGACTTGCCCAAATCCCCTTGACCACTGCAATTTCTGTTACTATCCTTTCTTGAATAAACAAGTAACTTGGTGGAACCAGAGCGTGCATCTGGTTTCGAGTCAGGTTTTCCTGATGTCTCAGCCTCTTTGCTGGACTCATGTGCCAGTGAAAGTGAAATTTCAGCTCTCAATTCCCTTTGTTTGGAGTCTTTGAGATGTGCAGCAGGCCTACCACAACTTTCAATCTTCGAGGGCTTCCCTTGCCACTTTGGGAACCAATCAACACTACGCCCATTAGAGCCAGCAAATTGGCTAGGCTTATCGCCTTGTTGACTGAATTTTCTACCATACCGCCCTCTCCTTCCAGAAACTACCGGGATAAAATCACTGCCTGTACATGCATCAGAACTATACTGAGCCCTATCTTGCTTATCCATCTCCTCAAGGACACTAGAATCTTCATGGTCAGCATCCTCTGCGGGCCCGACAATTTCGGGCAATGCCGGTTCAGTGTCCTCCCCTTCATCGCCACTGAGCACAGAGTTCGAGCAGCTGACATCAGCATGGCACCGCTCTGACGAGTTGCTGGAGAAGCAACGAAGCATGATCTCAGTGTCACTCTTCACTCTCTGATCTCCACGATTTCCATCCACCAGGGAAGTTTCAGCATGAGAACTGGAAGCGGAGTCAGACAAAGCACTAGGCTCTTCTGACAGGTTGTCATCAGATCTGGCTTGGGTCTCAGATGTCCTGTTCTTGGCGCCACCTTTCTTCCTATTTTTCTTCTTCTTAGATTTCTTTCTTGAGCTTCTTTTGGAATAAGCCTTGTCAGGGCTGCCCTTCTCAGCATTACCCATGTCAGAACTATCCTTCACTGAATTCCCCTTGTCAGAGCAACTGTTAAGGGTCTTCAAAATTGAATCAGCAATTAGATTGACTGTCGAACATAACCCTTCACCAGAAGAAGTCGATGATTCGGGTCCGTCAGTAATAAGATAGCATGGTAAGGTGACACGAGAGGTGGAAGGCTCATCAGACTCTCCCTGTCTGACTGTAGGGGCATTTGTGGCATTCGCCCCTACATTCATTTGAAGAAGAAAGGGTGCTACGACAGATGTAGATCCAGAACTGTCAGGGTTAGAGGAGGACCCCACTGTGAGTTGCTTCTGGTGATGGTGGTCATGTACTGGATGATGAGGCAGCAGATAAGGATTTACTTTCAAGCAGTCACAGTCCGGGCAGCAATACCTAAATAATGTATACCTGAAAACATACACAACGAAGTCAGTACAGCATACAACTGTTATAAGGCTGATATGGTATTACACCAAGTAGGTTTTGTAACTAAACATCAAACTTTTATACAGGTCTATTCCTTAAATAAGTTTCTTTGAATGAATTTATTGCTTATATCATATTTTGAATGAAAGTAACAGTAAGCACTCATTTAAACATTTCATCAGACTTATTTTTATTTCGCCCTACACAGAGCTGGCATGTAAAACAAGGGTACAAGCGAAAGTCACAAGGGGCTTAAGAGGAAAATCAATTTAGTGACATCAAAAGGAACCCTATGTTTAATTAATACAATAAAATAACACCATTATTATTACCTTTGATCCGGATGTCTGGTACAAATATTCACTATGTCAATTTCCTGAAAGAAAAAGGGCAAAATATAACTACTGAGATGACATCTGTTGCGCTGAAGAAATTTGCGAAATTGTTAACAAGAGAAAAGTAAAAATTCACTAGCAGCATTTTTTTTCCTTAAAAAGGTAAAATTATATTTGAATCTCAAAACTGACCCTAGCAGTGAGACGTCGCCCATTTTTCTCAAGAGCTTTGCGTATATCATTACGCTTTCTTCTTTCTAACATTTTCTCCAGGGTGTAGTCGTTTC
The DNA here is from genome assembly GCA_028095005.1 of Rhynchospora pubera. Taxonomy (NCBI): domain Eukaryota; kingdom Viridiplantae; phylum Streptophyta; class Magnoliopsida; order Poales; family Cyperaceae; genus Rhynchospora; species Rhynchospora pubera. The sequence goes on along the minus strand of JAMFTS010000866.1, from coordinate 2,282 downwards.
TTCCATGCCCACTAGGCATCTTCTACTGGTCCACCAGTCTGTTTATAAACAATAAATATCATTAAGTGGCTTTCTACTAAAGAAGGAAATATATATTCGGTTAAGAGGAACAATTTTCCATACACCCTAATTCTAAAACCTAGAGGGATCAACCAAATAAATAACAAACCCAAAACCCCATATTAGAATTTGAATTTTTGTATTCAAGGAGTTACTGTGTGATCAAATTGTGACAAGTGTGGGATAATTACAAATTGACAAAATTTAACCCTCAAAGACTTGACTATAAACAATGACATGAGAACTGATATCCAAACATGCAGGTATGTATGTGATATCTCCATAAACACTACATATGTTAGTTCCTCTAATCACATATGTACATAACCGATCACAAGTTCACAACCTAAATATGATCATGCCTATAAAAATTAACACTTATCTTTTATTCCCTAAGTAACAGCTCAAACCCCATCATGTAATAAATATGTTTCCCACATTATACTGCATACCTCTATTTATCAGTTAAAAGAGAAATATTTATAATATAATATAAACAAAAGTTACTCCAGCAGCTAATCAGTCAAAAAGGTACCAGTACCAGTTAGTAAGCAACAGAAATAAAAAAAATAAAATAACCCCATGAACTCACATTGATAAATCAGATTTAAATTCAGAAGAAATAATATTTGGTCCATCATCAGAAAAAGGAGACAGGAATCCTAACTTCTGATAAACCCCAAAAAAGAACAACTTCTCACATCATGAATACCAAAGAATTGTATGCTCTGCTTCCTTAGACTCAGATCAATCAGTGGAATTAAGACATCCCAACCGAAACCAAACCAGAATTGTAAACACATGCATAATCTATTATTAGAATTCTCACAATAAGAAGAGCAACTTAACTTCTAGTTCCCTCAAACAAACAAGGCCACTGAAAATCAACTACATACTAGAATTTGAACCAAAAACAAATAACAAAAAAAAATTGAAATTAAAAAAAAAAAAGAGAGATGGTCAGATAGAGAAAGCGACCTGGCCGAATCAAAGCAAGGCGTCTGAAGTGGGGCCCGATTTGCACTCGAAATAGTAAGGCAAAGGAAAGACAAGGAAGGAAATGCAACAATTCCAGTTCGAGATTCCTGGAATTGCGCCTGGACAGGAATAGTAATTCTATTCCTCCTGGACGATTCCTTGGCGATCAGACAAAGGAGCAGCACAGAAAGAGAGAGTGATGGAAAGAGAGAGAATTGTCGAGTGAACCGAGAAAGCGGAGGGATAAAGCAATTTATAAGCGGAGATGGAGAGAGGAGAGAGAATGAATATGGGAGTGAGAGATTTAATTTGGTTTATGCTCCGAGTTTTGTATATGTATATGATGTGCAAAAAGGAGAAAGAAAGAGAGGCCTTGGAGAACGGGTAGGTGGGTATAGGGCTGTATACGAGCCGAGTTCGAGCGAGTTAGCCTCAACTCGAACTCGAACTCGTCACAACTCGAGTCAACTCGTGACTCGACAGCAAAGCAGTTCCGAGCTATTCGAGCTAACTCGAACTCGGCTCATTTTAACTCGAGCCAACTCGTGACTCGGCAACGAGCTCGTGAGAAGGTGTTGAGGTACTAGTCGTCTTAGAATTTTGCTCGAAAATAGAAAAAGAGGAGCAGTCATGAGGGTGTTGAGGTACTAGTCGTCTTAGTGAATGAATTATTATGTTGCAAATCAGTAAAATTATTGGGCTGTATATTAATAAGATAACATTTTATTTTTTTTGCAGCCAGTATATTCTGACTCGAGTTGAGCCGAGTCGAGTTGGGCCCAACTCAAACTCGGCTCGTAAAATTAACGAGTTGGCATAACTCGAGTTGTTATAACTCGAGTTCTTCTAACTCGAGTTTTCATCGAGCTTTTTTCGAGTCGAGTTCGAGTAACTCACGAGTTACGAGTTTTTTGCTCACCCCTAGGTGGGTAGAATGAAAGAAAGTTAGGAAGGTGTTAAAGAGCAGCCGAGCAAATTTCAAGGGGATATCTGAAATAATCACTTCACTTTTACGGCTAGATCCGGATAAAATTTATTTAAAATGGAATGATCACTGTAATGTTCTTATTGATTGAATGAATATTGAAATGAGAAGTTTTCCCCCAATTAGTGAATTTTTTTAAAACAAATAATAATTTGGTCACTCTTAGGATCTCAATCAAGTAGAATCTATCATATTTTTGTGAAATATTTAATTAGCGACAAATTACGTGATACAAAATAAGCATTCTTAATAACATAAT
>JAMFTS010005211.1:0-28377 GCA_028095005.1 Rhynchospora pubera | reverse complement strand
TGTACAAAGTCTACCATACCAAGCTCTAGGAGCTTGCTTCAAACCATACAAAGCTTTGTGAAGCTTATACACATGGTCCGGTTTGAAATGGTCAACAAAACCGGGTGGTTGTTGGACATAAACTTCCTCATCTATCCAACCATTTAGAAAAGCACTCTTGACATCCATTTGGAATAGGGTAAAACCTTTGTTAGCGGCAAAGCCAAGAGCATTCTAATGGATTCAAAACGAGCAACCGGTGCAAAGGTCTCCTCAAAATCAATACCTTCTTGTTGCTTGAAACCTTGTGCAACCAAACGGGCTTTGTTTCTAACCACAATACCATCCTCACTTAGCTTGTTTCTAAACACCCATTTGATACCAATAACTTGCTTACCCTTTGGTAAAGGTACAAGTTCCCAAACTTGATTCCTTTCAAATTGGTTCAACTCTTCTTGCATGGCAACAATCCAATTTGGGTCAACATTGGCCTCTTTGAACGATTTTGGTTCAAGTTGAGAAACAAAGGCACAATGACCAATAGTTTGGTGCAAACTAGACCTAGTCCTAACACCTTCCCTAGGGTCACCTATGACATTAGTAAGAGGATGAGAGGAAACTTCTCTAAGCAGTTCGGGAGGCTCATGAACCGGTTGGGGAGACGGTTGAGGTTGAGGATCATCATGAGGCGTTTCATTTTGAGTTGTGTCTAAGATACCCTCCTCATGAGTCTCTCCCTCTATCAAAATGTCATCAACCCGGTTCAAAGGCTCCTCAATGATCACCGGTGGTTGTGCTTGAGGTTGTGACTCGATTTCTTGTGTTGTTTCTTCCACTTGTGTACCTACAATAGAGTTACCTTCCTTGGATTCCTCAAGAACTTTTTCATCAAATTTGACATTAATAGACTCAATAACAACCTTTGAGTTTGGCAAATAGACTCTATACGCTTTGCTTGTGGTTGAGTAACCAACAAAAATACCGGGCAAAGACTTGGCATCAAACTTGGTTACTTTAGGAGACTCATCAAGGACAAAACATTTGGAGCCAAATACACGGAAATAGGATATATTAGGAGTATGACCGAACCATAATTCAAAAGGAGTTTTCTTGAGTTGAGAACGAATGCATGCACGATTTACTACATGACATGTCGTATTTACCGCTTCGGCCCAAAGAAATTTGGGTACGGCAAATTCATGTAGCATGGTGCGTGCTAATTCTTGTAAGGTTCGGTTCTTCCTCTCCACTACACCGTTTTGTTGAGGGGTGCGTGGAGCGGAAAACTCTTGTTTATATCCTTTTTCTATGCACAATTCATCAAATTTAGCATTTTCAAATTTCCTTCCATGGTCACTACGAATTCTAGAGATTTTCAACCCTTTTTCGTTTCAACCCGATTGCTAAATTTAACAAAATGGTCAAATGCTTCTTCCTTGTGAGCAAGAAAGAAAACCCCAAGTAAAGCGACTATAGTCATCTACCACCACAAAGACATACTTTTTCTTACTAATACTCAAGACATTGATTGGTCCAAACAAGTCCATATGAAGCAATTGCAAAGGTTGAGACGTTGAGATGATCTCTTTGGTTTTGAAACTAGACTTGGTTTGCTTGCCTTTCATGCAAGATTCACACAACCCATTTAAGTCTAGTTTTATGTGATGGAAGACCACGGACAAGTTTCAATTTCACAAGTTTTTTAATGGAGTCTAGAGAAACGTGACCAAGTCTTCTATGCCATAACCATGAACCGGTAGCTATGGCACTAAAGCATTGTTCACCATTTGTGAAGTGATCAAGTTCAAGTAATAGACATCCTTTTTCCTTTGTCCCGTGTAAACAAGAGAATTATCCGAAATTTGATGCACAAAACAAGAGAAGTGATCAAACTTCAAATAATATCCCGCATCACATATTTGGCTCACACTTAAAAGGTTGTAGTTGAGACCATCCACAAGGTAAACATTAAAAACCGTTTAAATTTTGGTTTCCAACCGAGCCTATACCAATAATAGAGCTCTTCCTAAGATTATTACCAAAAGTAACCTCACCACCATCAAAAGGTTCAAGTGTCTTGAAACAAGATTCATCACCCGTCATGTGATGTGAACAACCACTATCTATGATCCAAGCACTTCTCTTGAATGATGATAACAAACAAACCTACAAGAATACATATTAGTTAGAAACAAACAACTAATATATTATTCTTGTAATCTCTCCCCCTTAAGATTTGACAAGAATAACCTTGGGGAAAGAAGATGGCTAACTAAGCCACACTCGAACCACTTCCACCAATCAAAACGGATGTGGAAGTGACTTTAGGAACCCAAATCATGTTAATTGAACCGGATGTATGATTTGCTTTCCTAACTTTGCATTCTAGTGTGACATGGCCATTCTTACCACAATAGTTGCAACAAGCACAAGTTGGCTTGTTCACTTGTGAACTTTCTCTAACAAAATGGGTTTCAAAATGACGCCTAAGCTCCATGGCTCTAATCTTTGGATCCTTAGAGAAAGTGTATGATTGAGAGTTTCTCAAAATTAGTTTTTGAAAATTCTTTTTGTTTTGTTGAGAGACTTTTTGATTTCCCCCATTGGTTTGAGGTCTAGTGTGTGTTATATTTCTATTCCCACCATTGTTTGAAAAGGATCGAAATACACCCATCGGGTCCCTTTGAAATACAAGTTGCTTGGGCCCCGATTGTTTTGGAAGTTCTTTTGAGGTCTTTGAGACCCATTTCTATTTCCTACCAAAACTCTTTTGAGCACCATTTTGAGAGCCAACAAAATTCTTTTGCCCTTGCCCGTTGAGTGTACCTACCATTGGTGCTCTTGTGATAAAGTCTCTCATTTTATGTTGGGCTTGACATGGTTCTTGGTCTAGAAAAGGATTGATTCCTCTTTTTTTTTATCTATACCGCTATATATATCCTAATTATGGTTGGATATGAAATGAAGTTAGAGGCGGCCAGTGGCCTTAATTATGGCCATAAAATTATAAATCTAAATTTTGATATTAAAAATTTAAGTAATAAAACTAATAACGAGAGCACATATGGATTTAACATAATTAGAGGGGGTCTCCATTCGAATTTAAAAATTTCAGGGTTTTATTTCCGGATTGAGAAGATTTGAAAGGGTCTTATTTGCTTATTGCCTTTTTTAAAACATAGGGAATGGCACGCAGGCAAAAAAAAATAAAAAATAAATATATTATTTATTTATATAAATAAATAAAATCCTTGACATTGCGCTTCATTTAATAGGCACGCTTCTTCCTTCCTCTCCGTTACAAATTACAAATACGACAACGAGAAGAACTCCACTCTACTCTTATCTCTCTCTCTTCCCCTCTCGCACTTCTCTCTCAACTCTCAACTCAAACATTTAACTTCACCTCCCAAATTCGAGTTCAGTTCTCACTTCTCAATCAATCCAACCATGGAGAAATACGGGCTGCTAAAGGACTTAGGCGCCGGAAATTTCGGAGTCGCACGTCTGATGCGGAACAAGGAGACGAAAGAGCTCGTCGCCATGAAGTACATCCCGCGAGGCAAAAAGGTACTACTCTACCACTCGATCTAGTCTACGACTCCAATCCGACCTTTCGTTTCCCAAATTGACCACATGTGTTTGATCTCTCTGCTGTTTCTTTGATCCAGATCGACGAGAATGTAGCGAGGGAGATCATCAATCACAGGTCGCTCAGGCATCCGAACATCATCCGGTTCAAAGAGGTCGATCTTCAAAAGTTTCAATCTTTTCAACCTTGTGTCAGTGAGTGTTTCGTGATTAAATAATGTCTATTGGACTGAATCGATTTTGTTTCTTCTTTGATTTCGATTCGTAGGTTGTGCTTACACCAACGCACCTTGCAATTGTAATGGAGTACGCGGCTGGTGGCGAACTCTTCGATCGTATCTGTAACGCTGGTCGATTTAGTGAAGATGAGGTAATTTTACAACTTTTTTTTTTTATTGATCATACATTTGTTTGAGAGTTTCTTTTTTTATTATTGTTAAAGTAATATTTTTCTTTTTATTTTGTGGGAATTAGGCGTGAGAGTTTTGTGAAAATCCGTTAAATTATAAAATAAAATTCAACTTTAAAATGGATAGATAATTTTTGAAATAATTAAAATTATTAAAAGTAATGACTGATCCGAAATTTAACAAGAAATTCTCAGAAATCATAAATTGGTCTAGTTGAAAAAAATAATAATATTAATTGTGAGTTAAGGTAATTAATTAGAAATCTTCAAGCAAACAAATAAATATGAATTAATAATACTAAAAATCACACTCAGATTAATTAGCGGATAATCAACTCTCATTAATTTAAAGTCGATTTCATTTTCGAGTCCGATATAAAAAATTAAATTTCGGCCATGTACAATATTACTCAAATATCTAGCTTATATTATAGAAATTCAAATAATTATTTTACAAAATTAGTATGAGTCGAATTGTGTTAGAAATCTGATTTCTACTGTTGTTATAATCAATTTCCTAATATTCCTTTGTGCTGGACCGTTTGATTGGGTTTAGAAAATCCTGATTAATCTCAACCGTCTCTGATCATCTCCTGTTCCTTTCCTTTATCTCATCTCCTCTCCCTTCACTCTCTCTCCGACAGATCCATCGTCCCCACCCTTTCTTCTTTTCTCCTTCTCTTCTCTCTCGATCCGCCATTGGCGATCTCGCGTGGTCCCTCGACCAGTCCGCTTGGACCCCTCTCTCTCTCGCCCCTGACAGAAGCACTCGACCCCACTCTATCTCCTTCTCCCCCACTCCCCCCCTTCCTGTCAATTGGCTGAGACCCCACTCGAGTCCCTCTCGAGTGCATGTTGCGCTGTCCCCTCTCTGCTCCATACCTCTTCCTCTCGTCCAATCCGATTGGAGATCCACTTGGTGCCTGGTCTTGCCCCCTAATTTCTCACAATCCGAGAAATTCACCCTTGACCCAAACCCTACCATCTCATCTCTTGCCCTCTCTCCCTCTGCCACCTCAGCAGCTCGATTGCCCCCTCTCCATCTCCATTCCATTTAAGCCACCCCTCTCTCTTCTCTCTACTCAGACCCAACACCGAGAACAGATACAAAGAAAGGAAAAAAGAGCAAGAGAGAGAGAAAGGTGGAGGCTAGCGACTGGAGTGGAGGCGGCGGCAGTCGATGAGGCTAGATGATGGAGCTGACGGGAGGTGCAGTGATGTGCTGCGTTGAGCTGTGATGTGCTGAAACCCTGTTTCCCCTGCTTCCTTCTGTTTTCTCCCTTCCCTGTTGGTAACCCCTTCTCCTTGTTCCTTGTTTCTGTGTGCTTGTTTGACTGTGTGATGGACTGAGACTTTGTGTGGATGTCTGATCTAATTGGGGGTTTATGCCTCAAATTGAGATGCGAAACTGAGCCTGGTTTATTTGAACATGTGACTGTGATGGCTCAATTCCATCTGTGGAAAGTGTCGATGCTTGTCTTTGACCTGTTAATTGCTGAATGTCTCAATCTGAAATGTGTTGTTTAGACTTTGCATGTGATGGTTTAGGTCTGTATTTGGTTGAGAGGCCTTTCTGAGGCTCTATGATGTTGATCTGATGTTTGGGTATCGATATCGCGTGTTAAGGCTTGAGACTTGAGTTGTGAGTCCTCTCTGTTGCTTGTGTTTGCCTTTGATGCACGGTACAAGGCTGGTTCAGGCCTTTGTACCAGTCTGGTACATGTATAATTCTATATAGGGACCTCTTTGTAAGATGTTTTTGCTGTCAGGGACCTTTTTGTATATATAGATGAACTGTTTTAGGACTTACTTACATTTAAATCTGTTATCAAGGTCTGTTTGATAATTGTTAGGCAAATAAATTTAATCCAAGGACATTTGTGCATAAGTTCAGTACTTATTGGATCGGATTCCATTTCTGATGTTGGGTTTCGGATTTAATCCCCGAAACCCATTGGCTCCGGATCCGCTTGGATCCTGTTTTGTTTCCATGTGGGCTGTGTGTTTTCACTCTGGGCCGTCAGGCCTGTTTCCCCTTCTGGGCTCGTCCCTCTGTTCTAATCCGTGTGGATTTCTGATGGGCTCTGTGATTTATTTGTGCGTGGCCCATTTAGTGTTGTTGGCTGTTGAAGTTGTAATTTGAATTATATAAGTTGGTTTTTGAGAATAAAACTAGAACTTGGGAAAATAAAGCTAGAACTAATTGATGACTTGAATGAATGACTCGAATATCAAACTATGAGATTTTGGCCGAAAAACAATTATGTCGGATTCGAATTTTAATCGTTGGCTTTTAAATGGGAGATGATTAAAATGTCCGCAAAACAATTCTTTACAGGTACTATGATATAATCGGACAATATATGATCCCAAAACCAAATCAATTAAACTAAGTTTTCTTTTCTTTTCCTTATTACTTAGTTAAAGTCTTTTAAATAAAGTTTAATTATTTTAGAAAGATTAATAAGGGAATTTAATATTTAACTAAAACACTGTTAGAAATTAATCAAACTTTAGCAAAATTATTTCAAGCATATTTCTCAAAATAACGTTTCTCCATAATTAGTTTCAGATGAAACTCCGTCCATTTGTTGTTAGAAAATAATTACTTAACTTAATATATTTTAAAACAGAATCCCTTTCAGAAGGCTTGAGTCCAGCTCCTTTTTAAATCAGAATCCGAGTTCCTTTGTAAATGTCTAGGATTTAAGTTTGGTTTTGCACACAGTAACCAGAATGGGGTAGATCGTTAGAGTAGATTTTAACGTGTGAGTTTCGTTCGCCAGGTGCACCACAGGACTTCTCTGGACCGGTGGACGACTCCTACCCTGAGCACGAGACTGCAGTAGTTGGTCAGGACTTCGTTGACCATCCTGAGGAGTAGCTCTGTCTTCGACTTTCCAGGTGTGGCAGTCTTTTTATGACATGTGTGGATGCCTTAGGTTTTGTTTAAACCTTAGTTTAAGAATTAGATCAACAATTAACTGTGTGCATGACATGTCATTGACATTAAGCAAACACCTAAGTGCATGTCATTAACTCAAGATTAGTTGATATTGTGCATTCATGTTATCAAAAGTGTTAACTTTAAAGTGCCTTAATCAACACTTGCATTGGTGTGGTCCAGGATAGTGAGACCGAGTGGTATGACCACTCTGCAGGTCGACTGTTGGGCGACTCTGCGGTCACATGGTTATTTATTATATGTATAGTTGTTATTATATTTCCCTTGATCTTTGTTATGTGCCATGATATATATTGGACTGCCTCTCGACCTCCTCGTGCAGTTTAACCGGTACCGTGTTTGCTGTCCCATACTCTTTCGCGAAGAGATATGGGCTTGGAGCCATGTTCGTCGAGCCCTGTTCGGGTTGATCTTGATATATACTTATTAGGCGTAATTCTTGTCATACTGGGATTTGTGAGGATTGATTCTGGATTTTATCTTACATATATATGACCATGAGATTGGGTGCTTGACTCTATATTGATACTTCGTATTATTCTATATTACTATCCTCTACTATTCTCAAACTTCTTTCTTTTATTGGGCATGGTTTATCAGGTAGAATGACTTCATTAACACTTTAAGTACACTTAGAGATTGCACAATAGGAATTTAAAAGTGACTATCTTAAGTCTGGTTTAGTTCTAGCTTTTGTTTAACCAAGACCTTGTTGGCACTTCCTTTTGCCACCACTGAGTATTCGCGTACTCAGCCCACATAATTGCTTATGGCGCAGGTTCAGGTTTGGTAGACTTAGCAGAGGAGTTTTAGCCAGAAGACCAAGCCGAGCTGGAATAATAATTATCCGCTGTGCATTATTCTATGTTTTGTTTGTATGATGACTGGAGATTTTGATATGTGTATATTTTACCAGTCTTTTGTTGTATGAACAAACACTGCCATTAATATGTGATATTATTTGTGATTATTTGTTTCTGTGACACTGTTTTATAGCCTTACGTGTGTACAGTAGAGTGTACACGCGTGGCGGGGCTGTCCATCTCGAATTATGGCTTGGTTCGGGGTGTGACAAGTTTCTTTTTTTATTATTGTTAAAGTAATATTTTTTCTTTTTATTTTGTGGGAATTAGGCGAGATACTTCTTCCAGCAACTGATATGTGGTGTCAGCTATTGCCATTTCCTGGTACTGAGAAGCAAAAAAAAATCTTCACACTTTACTTTACCCCCGAGAAAAAATCGAAATTTGTTCAATTCCGTCCTTTTCTTTTCCTTCGAAGATTGATAGCATTTGATTATTGTAGCAAATTTGCCACCGAGATTTGAAGCTGGAGAACACGCTATTGGACGGGAGCCCCGCGCCGCGCCTCAAGATCTGTGATTTTGGCTACTCAAAGGTCAATTTTCAATAGAATAAAATATGAACAGATCTAACCAAATATATTATTTTCCGAGGGTCTAATAGAAAAGTGCGATTTAATTAATCACAGTCATCGCTTCTCCACTCGAGGCCGAAATCGACGGTGGGGACGCCCGCATACATTGCACCTGAAGTTCTCTCTCGCTATGAGAAGCACTAAACGAACTTGAAGCCCTTTCATTTTTCAAAACATTTGTCTCACTCAAAGGAGTTTGACATTTTTCACAAACACTTGGTTTTTCAAAACTTTCAATCATACCCTTATACCTTGTCACCAAAGATTCAAAATCATGCACCTTAGTCGCCAAAAGACTAATTTGCTCTTTTTGACTAGCAATAGTCTTAAGAGACTCATCAAGATAATCATTCAACCTATCAAATTGCAAGTTTGCATCATCATTCAAGCTCAAGTCATTCTCACTATCACAATCGCTATCACTACTAGAGAATGAGTTTAGAAGTACCTCATTTGTGACCTTGGGCATTTCAATGGCAATTGTGGATGGCTCCTCTTGTGTGAAAGTCGATGTAGAGGATGATGCTTCATCAAGGCTAGTTTTGCTCAATGGGTGCACATAGATTTTGCCTCGGTTGAACTCATTGAAGACCTCCTTCACCAAGTCATCTAGGTCGTCGTCCACCGGCATCACCACATCATTCACTTGAGCCACAAGAGCAAGGTTGTCAAAGTCGCACTCGGATTCCGAATCGGATTGAGAGGATGAGCTCGAATCGGAATCGTTGTCCCAAGTGGCTTGCATGGCTCTCTCACCCTTCTTCTTGCTCTTGTAGTGTCCCTTCTTGGACTTGAACCGGCCATCACTCCTTCTCTTGCCACCATCTTTTTTGTCCTTCTTCAAGTGAGGGAAGAGCTTGAAGCAAGAGTACATGATATGACCTTCTTTTTGGCACACGAAGCAAAGAGCTCTTTCGTCATTCTCAAACCTATCTTTGTTGAACTTTCCCTCAAAGATAATGATAGCTCGAAACATCTTTGAGAGAACGGCTCCTTGCTTGTCCTCATCAAGGTCGATGATGCCTTTGGCCTTGTCACTTGAGTGGCGGTGTCTCCCTTGGTGGTTGTCATTATGGCGGTTCTTGGAGGGGGATGCCTTGTTGTCACTTGCCGCCAATGCCACGGTTTTGGGCTCATACTTCAACTCTCCAAGTTGCTTGAGCTTCTCCTCCACGCACGGTAATGAGTATAGATGATCTCCGGTGTGAGGTTGTTGTGGGACCTTTGTTGTGTCTCAAGAGTCGAGATGAGAGTGTCGAATTGAGGTCTTCCCACCAAAGCCCTAAGCAATCTTTCTATAACACGACTATTAGATAGGGTCTCTCCTATGTTAGTGAATTCATCGAGCAATTGTATAAATCGAGTATACATCTCCTCGATGCATTCACCTTCCCGTATGCGGAAATTATCCAATCTAGACTCTAACTCAAATTGTCGAGAGCTTTTGATTAGAGAATTTCCCTCATAACGGTTCAAGAGAGAAACCCACATTTCATGTGCACTAGTAGAGCTATCAAAAATGACCGCTATGGACTCATGTACCGAATTTAACAAGACATTCACGGTATTATCATTCTTGGTCCTAATGGTTTTAGAGGCATGGGTTTCTCTACCTTCACTATCACAAATTGGTGTGTAAGGCTTATCAACAACCTCTCAAATATCAATCAAGTTAAGGTATACAACCATACATCTCTTCCGATAACGGAAGTTCTTGCAAGTGGAACCAAACTTGTCCGGTTTTTCTATCATCCTAGAGGCCATGAATCGAGGTTATCTACCTAACAAGATGGTCAAAAGATAACCTGGCTCTGATACAACTTTGTTGTCCCTAATTAAAGGCCTAGACCGGTACGGTCAATATTTGGTTCAATTCAAACTTGTTTTAACAAAACACAAACAAAGCACAAGCAATTCACAATTCAATAAAGGTAAAAAAGAGAAGAGAAGAAATGACACGCGATGTATTACGGAGTTCCGACCCGCTAGGAAGTGCTAGCCTTAGTCGTACGTCTCCGGGAGTTTCGCAACCTCGAAATGGGCGCGCTCCGTTCAATTCCACACGAACGGAACTACAAATTCAAACCAAATCACCTTGTTACAATCACTCTCAAGGTGGATTGGCCTAACTCAAATAAACAAGCTCAAACACTCAAAGGATTGAGGCTCTAACCAAATCACTCAACAAATCTAGCAATTAACACTAGTGGATTGGTTTTGCACACTCTAATCTCAATGATTTTGCTAAAATAATGCTCAAACACAAGAGAGTATAATGTCTAACTGATTGGAGCTCAAAAGGGAGGAGTTTCAAAGGTTTCAAAAGTGTCTAAACAGTTTCAAGAGGCCCCATATATATAGAGAGCGCCAACAGCTTAAAAAACCAGTCAAAACAGACTCTGGCGTTATACAACGCTATATGCCGTTGTACAACGCCTAAATAGCCGTTGAAAAATCAAACGGTCACAGACAATAACGTTGTGAGTTGTCAGAGCGTTGTGTAACGCTGTATAGCGTTGCACAACGCTTCAGCAAAAATCCAAAGCAGAAGCTCGACAGTTCCGTTGGAACTTGTCAGAGCGTTGTGTAACGCTAGGTAGCGTTGCACAACGAAGTCAAGAAAAGAAACAAGGCAGAACTGACAAACTCAAACAATATTGTCAGAACGTCATACGACGCTGATTGCCGTCACACAACGGCGCCGTTGCACAACGCTATTCAGCGTTGCACTACGCGTCCAGAGCGATTGAGCGAAGTCTGAGCGAAGTTTAGAGCGTTACACAACGCTACAATGCATGGAACATGGCAGCATGCATGCAGCATCGATGCAGATCGATGTCTGAGTAATGCAGAGACGCCTGTTTCATACTGCGTTGTACAACGCTGAGTAGCGTTACACAACGTAGGAGTGGAAATGTTGTGTAACGTTACTTAGCGTTGCACAACGTTCTGACAAGGGGAAACAATGGATTAAACAGGTTTAAAAGCAAATGAACTAACGTTGCACAACGCTACTGAGCATAAATTCATACAATAACATAAATTCATACAATAACATAAATTCATACAATAACATAAATTTCATAGAAAATAAAATACATAAATTCCATTATTCTAGCACAATTAAACTTTAATTTTTTTCCACTTCCTTAACCTCTTTATTCTTCTCCTCCTCCTTATTCTCACTAGAACTCTCATCTATTTTAACCCCCATACTAAAATCAGGGCTCCTGCCACATCCTGGAGGGAAACGACGTACAGCCGAGACGACCCTTCTCTTCGGAGGGCCGTATAATGGGATCCTTTTTGCTCCCACATTAGTGTTCCCTCTCCCACCTTGGATGTTTCCTCCCCCATCTTATTATTGTTTTGATCCTTCTCCATTTCTCAAATTTCTGATTTTACGCGTCTTTTGTTTGTGATTTTTTGATACGAAATAGGAGAACGAATTGAGATATATATATAAGTAATTATTTAACCGTTTATAAAACGCGCTAGAATAGGGGTCTGCTCAAAAAACGCGCTATAAAACGCTGCTCAAACACAGTATCACGCTGCTCAAAAAGTGGACACCACCTTTGTACGCGTTTATAAAACGCGTTGGAGGCCTCCGAACGCGTTTTATAAACGCTTACGAAGGTGGTGTCCAGGTAAAACAGTAAAACAGACTGACAGCCTGCGAAAGTATTGAATTCCATTAACTTAGCCCTTCGTACGCGTTTATAAAACGCGCTCAAACTTTATTACGCGTTTTATAAACGCGTACGAAGGGTTGAGTCTATAAATAGTCCTGCTTCTCCGCAAATTCACGTCGAAAATTCAGATCAAAAACCAAAACTTTAGAGAAGTTACGCAGAGAAAAGAAACCGAGAAAACATAATGTCAACTAAACCACGTCATGTTTGTACCGGTGTGCTTCTACAAGGAGATGGAGGAATAAGTAAACGAGATATTCTTCGGCACGTCTACTTGCACTATCCTTCCGACAAATTTTACGTGAAGGTTTTTCAACGCGACGTTTTTGAAGTCAGAGGGCCGAAATATTGGACGGATGTAGTTAAGAGGGATGGAGGATATCATGTCCGACGTGGAGATGGAATCGTTTGGTTGCGTTTGCAACAGGCATGTCCTCCTGGATTTGAAAATCACCCGTTAAATGGAAATGACATATATCATTTGGACTGATTATTAGATTTTCTATAATTAGATGTTTTTATTATTGTGTGTTCTATAATTAGGTTTTCTATAATTAGATGTTTTTATTGTTGTGTGTTATATATTAGGTTTTCTATAATTAGATGTTTTCTTTTATGTTTTAGTATATGTATTAATTTGTGTTTTAGTATATGTATTAATTCGTGTAGTATATGTGTTGTAAGTTTTATTATCTAATTTATTTTAGTTTTTATTTTATCCATTTTCATTTTTATTGTGAAATTCGAAATATTAATATTAAAAGACTTAATATTTATTTAAATTATATTAGACATTACAACTCAACGAACATTATAATAAAAAACACAATACAAATTAAAAATTACAATTTATTAAAATTTTGAACCACACAATACACAACAAAAAAAATTACAAAATACATGATATTAAAATTTTGAACCACATAAAAAAAATTGTAGAAGATCCATTGCTAAGGGTGGGAAGAGAAAACATCACCGCAACTAATAGAGAAGAGTCGGGCGACTGATTGTCACCTTGACCCCCTCTTTTTCTGAGACTTGGATGAGGATGACTGCATGTATGCAGATTCTCATCCAAGGATGTCGGCTGCGGTGTTATGGCTCGTAGACCCAGCCCAACAAACCGTCCTCTACACGTAATAACAGATTCCACAGGAAAGTTTTTATTTTAAAGTTGGTGGAATATTAATAGCCATAAGGATTGTGTGCGACTCTGTATCAGTGAATAAGTGTGCCGCATACAACCCTTATGGCTATTAGTTTCGCACCAACTAATATTATTTTGCATTCCACCATCTAACTCATCTTTTGCTCTCATTTTTTTCTTTTTTTCAGATTTTTTTCCTTTTTTTTATTTTGGACGACAGAAGGTTGGGTATTTATATGGAAATTAGATCTCTCGAACGCGTTTTATAAAAGGGTAAGAAGGCCTCTTACGCGTTTTATAAACGCGTAAAATCAGAAAATAACGCGCAAAGTCAGAAACTTTCGCCGCAATCACTGCAGCTTATAGCGCGTTTTATAAACGCGTTTTAAGGCTTGTAACGCGTTTATAAAACGCGTTCGAGAGGAGAGAGAGAGGCGCGGTTTATAAACGCGTTGGAACTTTCTTCTTATTAAAAAGAAATAAATAATTCTTTGTATTAAATTTTTTGGTATCTGAATTTTTATATTAAATAATTTCGGCACTGTTTCGTACTGTGACTTCTAATCGTTTAATAAAATAGTAAAAGAAAAAAGGTTATAAGAGTGTTAAGTTTTTTTACGAAATTTTGGTATAGAGATCTCGTTGACGAACATAAATTAAACCGTCGAGTATCATATATTAATAGAATAAAAATATGGATCCATAGCACATGAATCCCTTAACTACGGGAGGTACGCGTTTTGGACACGCAAAAATTCACTAGGAGCATTTCATCGAATATTTCTGGACACGTATGCCCCTCTAATATAAAGCAATAAGCTGCAATCAATTTTTGCCATTTTCTGCCTATCTATAATTATGTCACGTAAATTTCCTTAATTTAATATTATCTTAAACAATAATAGAAATAATTTCTTAAGTCAATTCTTGCTGTCAATTGAAGTTCGTGTACCAGGAAATATATACGAATTTTTTTTTTGTGAACGGTAGGAATTGAGCATTTTATATAATATACTAGCAGCAGCGCCCACTCAATGTGTGGGCGGAAAATATGTTGTACATTTTTAAAAATTACGGTCAAACAATATGAGAATTGAAGTTCGTTTTTGCTTGTTGAGAAGCATAGGAAAATAACAAATGAAGACTGAAATTATGCAAAAATTTATGTCTTGTTACATGGTACAATTCAATACTGCATTCAATGTTGTTAACTTGCCTCACTTAATATCAAATTTGAGAAGCCCACATTTATAGGAAACTGCTATTGGTAATTGAAATTGAGATTACTTTCCGCATATATCTCTTGCTAAATAGGTAAATCAAAACAAACAACAGCTACAAATTTGCATTTGTCAAAAAACGCACAAAATTCCTTGCATCCTTGAATATTAGTAATGCCATATATTGTTCTAGAATATTAATCACATCCCTAAATATTAGGAATTCAATTAATTGTATAATAAGTTGATCATATCCTCAATTTAGCAATGAATTTATTGCGCAATACATTGCTACGGGTAAGGAAGGCATCTTAGACAGTATATGGTATTCAAAATATATGGTAGTAGATCTCAGAATTAGCGGAGTGCTTTGAAAGAACTATCACAATTAATGTGTAGATCAAATTGTATATTAATTAAAGATTTAATCTCAAATGTTTAAACAATAGTGCTACAATAGCTTAAAAGACACCATGATCTCCGATAGGCATGAAGGCTTCCACAACTCAAGATTGAATATGAAATTATTTGCATTAGGCTAGTTGTTGTACAGTATCTGTAACAGAACAAAAAAAAATGTCAAAATTTGTATTAAAGACTGATCTTATATATGTTCTTCATCTACTGTACAAATAGAATGATAGTTATGTGAAAAGTAACAAGCAAAAGAATGCTTTTAGTAGCCATGTCGGCTCATTGTCTACAAAGTAATTTCAAGGATAGAAATAATAAAAGATAAATTAAATCAAAAGATTCAGGTAATTCATTGGAAAAGAAAAGAGTGAACAATGAAGAAAATCAGTATGAAAAATTCTTTAGGTAAATCTCAAATTACACACCACGTCAAAAGGTTCAGGAAACAGTACCTCGAGGGAAGTTTATTGATTTCATAAAAAAAATGCAGAGTACTTATTTACAAATCTGCTAGAACGAAAAAAATATACAATGTAATAAGCAATGAAGAAACAATGCTGCAAATAAATTCTGCAATGTCCCAGAAATTGGTTAAACCTTCCTAAGTACCAGTCTTATTTACAATAAGAATGACAAACATGTGGGACCCACCTAAGCATAATAGGAGTAGAAGCATAGAGCCTTCTACAACAGTTGGCATCTCCACGTAATTCAGGTAATACAATTACTGTGCATCAGAAACCCAGAAGCAAGTTCATTGCTTGTGTCGCTTTTGCCTCCTGTTTCACACAAATAATTTTGCACTGATCATAAATCATAAAAACAATAATATCAAGGGAAATATTATCAATCTGTACATGAAAAACAAAGTATAAAAAGAACGTTACCTCAAAACAAAGAAGAGGTCTCGAACCAAATATCAGCTAGCCACCATCAATCAACTAGTTGCGACAGGAATGATGAAATCGAATTAGAAACAATAGCAAAGAAGGAAATTAAAATTGGTGCTCACTCAAAACCCTGCCAAGCTGGACCAACAATCGGTGAGATCGGGTGGAGATCGTCTTTGTGACGTGCGATGAGCGATTGAGCGAACGAAAGAGAAAATTAACCATCTTAAGAGGGCTGCTCAACATGAAGAGAATAATGAAAATGGTTAATGAGTTGCTTAAATGAAAATTTAAAATTTGAGAGCAGATCCTAAATAAGTGGCAGCCAAATGAAGTTGCTAAATCATATTGCATACTTCAAGATCAGTTGAATGTAATCAGTTTTGAGTTACATTTCGTATCATAGTTAATCCTCCCATCAACAATCAATCGATTCAATACCTTATTTATTTTCAAAATCGCTGTGTTCATGTTCCCTTTATTGGAAAGGCCAACAAAAAAATCGAGTTACCTTTAAAAAAAAATCAAACACAATCTCCAAGTTCAAGCTCTACAAAGGTCAAAAAACTTTTAAGAAGAGAGAGCGATCTTACGGATCTACTGATGCTGAAGCTTAGCCTTGATAAAAGAAAGGGGCTCCAGCTATGAGTGACCTCTATAGCTAGAGTTGAGAGCTAAATTTCAGCGACTGACAATCTGATGTATCATTCAACAGAGAAGCATATGCTAATTAAACTGGTATACACAAGCTGATTCCATTTGACTATTTCCATCTATTGGTGATCTTGAGCAAATATCAAAACAATAAGCTCTCGAAAGGATCTAGATTACTAAACCAGTGAACTCACAACTGTTTATTAGATTGCTTAGTCAACCTCAATTAATCAGTTACCCCAACAGTAACAACAACAAACACTCCTTGGTCGACAACAATCTATAGAAATTTGAAAGAATGTCAGAAATAAAAAGCAGTAGAGAAGCTTACCTCGCTGCCACTTGTTTCGCGGCCGCACGAACCGACCACATGGCTACCACAACTCCAAGAGACTTCAATTGACAAGTGCGCGATTCAAATCGGGAAGCAATAGTGATTTATGTGTATCCCTCCTCCGTTTGGTTTTTTAGTCGCCATGGCTGTTGGGTAGAGGAATAGGAGGCAGTGAAAGAGAGAGGAGTTGGATGCGAGCTCGAGTGGGAGACTGGGAGGGGAGATAGGTGGGAGGTGTGCGAGGTCGAGTAAGAGAGATGGATTTCTCTGTAGGTCGATTGGGGAAGAGGGGTGAGCTCGCATGAGCGAGGAGTTGGGGTAGGTCAAGAGAGAGGTGGGTTTGTGATGTGCCGATAGGGCGCTGAAAATAGAGGGGAGGAGAGGGATCTGTTCTGAGTCAAGGGAAGAAGAGAGTTTGTGAAGGTTCGAGTATGAGAGGGAGGATGTCACATCTCGACACATAGGGCTTGACAATCCCCGCCGCGAATACACAATCTCCGTGCACCCGCAAGGCGTTTCCTTACTAATTACGAGGGTTAAGTTCCAGCTTACCATGATCTACCACGTTATCTCTTATGACTCATTGAGTCATCATGGCAAGACAAATTTTGGCCTAACTTCGCTTGACTTGATCGAGCCCGTCTCTGCAACCTGGAACCCACATCCATTGTGGAAACATGCAAAAGCACGGAGTGAGAAATAAATTCTCAGTGCGGGTTTTAGTTCCAGTACGTGGATTTAAGCTCAAATCCAAGTTCTAGAAATAATACCCGTAAATAAAATAAAGCATGTGTGTTTCAATTTTATAAAAAGCTTATAACTTTTCATTTGAAAAGATGTCACAAATAAACATGATTGCTTGCATATGATTTTAATCAAAGCTGGACAGGATAACAAAATCTGACAAGGCATAAATCTTGCACATATCGGAACCGAACACGTGGCACGAATCCCATCGAAGACAACACATGTCTGTATATGATAGGAAACTGAGCGTGTCAGGGGTCCGAGCATATCATCAGTCGGAACATGTCACATTTCATTCACATAATTTCCACAGTCATAATCACTCAGGTCCCTTTCCCATCGGGATGGGCACATAAGGAGACCTTTCCCTTACCTGGCCGGCATGAGAGACTTATCCCTTGACCAGGTGGCATGAGGGAATTCCATATCCGCATAGCGCTATCGAACTGGCCGAAGCCGGGGGCCAACCGACTCCGGAGAGTGATACAAAATCATACAAGATCTTTCTTTTACCTGGCCGGCATGAGAGATTACATCTCTTGACCAGGGGCATATATATCATGTCAGGCATGTCATGGCATATCACAGTAAATCATTTCAGTCAGATCATTCATGAGTCGGATTTATCAATCACAATGGCATATCCAAATATCTGACTGTATTTCTTTCAAATATCTCAAAGCGGAGAACATGCATCTCAAAATGCAGTTTTATCAATATTTGGGCACTATCATTTAAAAATGCTTGAATACGGTCATGCAGGCAAACGAATTTCCAATATGCATATGAATAAAACATATTTTATTAATTACTTAAACTTTAACAAAAATCCAACGTAATTCCGCACCTGATTAGCGAGGCTAAGCATAGTTTCTCAATATCTCATGATGGTTCGGATGCTTGACGGCCATCATACTTGGGTTCTCTCCCTTAACAGTTTGCTAGGCTTGATAGTCACGTGTCAAGTGATTCTAGTTCGGTTTCCTAATAAAACAAGTGACTTTCTTACTAATTGTTAAATACTTAAAGTAACCTAAATAACCTAATTATTGGCGGTTCTTGGGTTACCATACTGACGGCCTAAGTTAACCAGACTAATTGAGATTTGGATGGTTAAGTTCAGATTATTCATTAAGAGGATTCTGTTTTAAAATATATTATTAAGTATTTTATCTTATTATTAATGATTGGTTTTGACTTTCCAGTCATTAAGAGTATATTTATTTTTATTATATAAGTTATGAATTATATTTTAGAATGAAAATATTCACTTATTTATTATATAGTGTTTCTCCCAATATTCATTTAGTTGTGCTATATTTGATTTATTTCATTAATACTTAATTAATTAGTTTGCATTGCTTAATATTTATTAAATTATTTAGCTATTTGTTATATCGAGAATTTAAATCAGAAAATTATAATCCAAAATCAAAAAAACAATTTGGAAATCAAAAATTAAAATCGAAATTATTTGATTGGTTTGTTTGGGATCAGAAAGTTGGTGATTTAATCGTCATTGTATCTGTTCTTGACTTACTCGGACTATTCTCATCATCTCCCGAAAATCGAATCCAACCTAACTAAAGGAATACCCAATTATTTCTAATGGCCTTTCCTTTAATTAATTTTATTTATTCTTAAGCCCTCAATTATTTAACTTAACCTTTGATTAAGTTTTAAATTTATACTTGATCCATTTATTTTAAATAAATCCGATTGCCCATAAAAATATATCAAATCCGATAGCCCATAAAAATATATCTTCATTTTATTTATCGTCTTAATTTTATAGAGCAGCCCCTAAGTTTCTAAATTTCTTTTATAAAGGCCCCTGAAACTTCACAAAAATACCCCTGAACCATTGATGTCCATACCAGAATTGTACCAGAACAGTACCAAGAACCATTCGGCCTCAACTTCAACTAACCCAAGATTAGCATCAAAATTATAAATTGGTATAAACATATGCTAAGATTCTGATAGCTGTTAAACCAAGTATATATTCTATAAAGTTTGGATTACTTCTCTCGGCACCAACAACATCCCCGTGAACTGAATAGTATTCATCTTTCTTTAGATCATGATTACCAAAGGTGGTATGTACATCACACTATGGATCATAGGTACTGTGGTATGAACTATGAAGTGATATTTATTCCATCTACCTATGGTGTCGGGTAATAGAAGAAATCCCAAAATTAATTGAGAAATTATAAAAATACATCAATCATCAAACCCACCACTAATTAGTTCGGCTTCTAACCCAACTATTTAACTGTTCTAAATTTCATGCATAACCTTCTTAATTTCAACCGAACTCAAAAGCCTTAAATTCGGCCTCACCTCCATGGTTTACAGAAACTTCTCAATAATTAATTAAAATTGAAAGATGATGGATGGTTATACCTTACTCTTCTCTCTAATTTCTCCTCTCAAGTTTCCTTTATGCTCTCACACTCTCTCTCTCTTTTTCTAAGGTTTTCTCAAACCGACAACAAGAACAAAATCTCAACTCACTTGCCCTATTTATAGGCAAAGCGCCAAAGGGAAAAGAAGAGAGGAGAACAGAGAGGGAACGGTGGAGATCAAGGAATTCACACATCCAACGTCCATGATAGAAGTCAGAGATTCAACTCTCTCACCGCCTCAATCGGTTTAGGCAAGAAGATAAGGACGAAGAAGGGAAAACCGACTTAGGTGGATGGTTTCCATTGGCTCGCCACAGCTAATCCGTCTGCCTCGATTTTTTTCAGCTTCGATTTTTTTACGGAGAAGAAGAGAAGAGAGCGAGGATGAGATCGAGCCCACGAGGAAGAAGAAAGAAATGACACGGGAGAGAGAAAGGGGTTTCGATTTTATTAAAAATTTTTCTTTAGGATTTTCTGTGGCAGGAACTGTGTGGCTAAGAATGCTGCAATTCATATTAACAATTTAATTGTTTTTTCTTATCAGATTAAATTCTGATTTGAGCTCAATTAATCTAGTCATTTGAGCTTTGATTTTGCTAGAATCATTTAAGTCATTTTTAGATACTACACAATTTAAAAGATTTCGATTTCGAGTGAATCTTATTGTTATGATTGAGTTATCCATTTCAAGATTATTAGTTTTAAAATTTTATTTATCTTAATATTGTTTTTAAGATTTACCTAATTGACACAATTAAACTGGGTCTGGTGCTTCTACTATGTTATAGAGGAGGAGAGACAGCGAAGAAAAAAAAAAAGAAAGAGCGGTTCGAACGAAGACGATCAACGGCGTGGATGTCGTGTCGTGTATGTAGCTTTAAAATCTGCTGTTAAAGGGCTAGGGTTGAGACGCTGCACAAAAAACAAAAAAAAGGGTTAGGGTTGAGACGCTGCACAAAACAAAACAAAAAAAAGACCGAAAAAAATTAAAAAATGTGCGGAAGCTGGTATTCGAACTCGCGAAAAATTTTGTTAACATTTGTTAACAGCGCCGTGACTTATTTGTGTGTAGAGTCGACTCTTTTGTAGAAATAGCAATCCAAGCCGTACATCATATTGATCAATGGTTTATAATAATGTTAACAAAATTGTTTGGACCCCTTTGTGTGAAAAATGCTGACCTTACTAAGGGTGCTTTATAAGTAGTAGAGATAAGTGCTTTCTCTTCTATAGAAATATTACCAGACTTTATCTACTGTATAAATAAATAATCCTTATATATCATTTATTTAGAATTTTAGATGAAACATTTTTAAAGGTCCGAACGCGTTCATTTTTTTCTTTCCAAATCACAGATTATTATATGTGCATCACATGCACATCACATATTTTCAGAATTTTCATTATTATTGCAATTATTATAATTACTGAATTTTAGTTTAAAATAATAATAAATTTTTATTATGATTATTATTATTACTATTATTATTTGGATTAGTATACCTATTATGATTATAATCATCATTTATTTACTATTGTAATTATAGTTAATTTAACTAATATAATCATTTGTGTTTCATCATCGTCTCGTCTCTAGAAAAGAAAAGATAGAAAGAAACAATAAAATGGAAAAGGAGCAACTATTTTATATATTTTTTTCTTTCCGTACGTGGAAGGGAAATCAAGCCAATTCTAGGCAAGGATGAAAACGGAGCGGATTTTGATATTCGAATTCGAAAAATGCACGTAATGTTCGAACCGTATTCGTATTTGTATTCGTATCCGGTAAAAAATATTGATGCGGATATAGTTTTGACACTATCTAATCCGTATTCGTATCCGACAAAAAAAATGAATATTATCCGTATCCGATAGATATTAATATGTTTATCCGTATCTTTAACGGCATAAGATGATTAATGCAATTACTTCTCTACATTCGAGAAGATTTTTAATTAGATAATACTTAATTTTTACTAGATAAATTCTCTTATAATAATATTTTCATTTGGACTAGTAACATAAAATTATTTTTATTTTCTATTATTGAGATGATTATATATGATAACAACACTAAAATTTACTTTTATTCTCTAATCATGATAATTACATATGATTAATATACTATTTTAATGTATGATGACATTTGATATAAATATTATATCTTGTTTATGTTTTTTATTAGTTTGTTAATTTATAAATAATTTATAAATACCCTTTTTAATATCCGAAATATATCCGCATTTGTATCCATGTCTGACAATATTCGATCCGTATTCGTATCCGTTTAATATCCTGACCGTATCCGTATCCGAATATATCCATATTTATATCCATATCCGATAAAAAATATGAATATGAATATGCTTTCACCACTATCCGATATTTATCTGCTCCGTTTTCACCCCTAATTCTAGGTGAGATTTAACCTATTCTTTTACATTTGGTGCGCTGAGGAATGCAATTTTTAAATAGGGCCGGCAGTGCAAGAGGACAAATTTGTCACTAAGAAAGTATTAGAATGTTACCAATTTTGCTTCCCCAAACATCTTCCCTCAACTACATATGCAGAGCGCACCCGTAGCAAAACTCTGCGTGCTTCCGTCCTGGCAAGAATACATCTCCAATTTGAAAATTGAGGAAGGTTTCACTATCAACATTTGGTTATTTCTAATTGTCAATATTTTATTATTAAATTATTTTTCAAATTTTCAAATTTAAACCTTAAATTCAAATAATTGATCTTATTTATTTTAATCAGCAGCGATGCATTTTCATATAAGTTTTGTTAATTTTAAAATTTATTTGATACTCGATCAATGGATAGAAAAACAAACGAACCTTATTAACTATGATAGATTCATTCTAATACGTTCATATTTTAGCTTTTGATTGAGTATCAAATAAACTCTAAAATTTACAAAACTTATATGAAAATACATCGCTCATTAAATTAAATAAGATTAATGGTTTGGATTTAACGTTTGAATTTTAAACTTTAAAAAACTGACTAAATAGCAAAATGTTGGCACCTGGGGGCAACCAAAATATTAGTAGTGGAACCTTGCTCTTGAAAAATTACACATTTTTATTGATGCATTTATATATTTCAAATCAAATTAATATTTTAACATCCATTTGGAATATTGCATTCGAATTTTTTAGAAAATTTAATATTTTATCCAATGGGAAATATACTTGTGCAACTGTTCTAAATGGAATACATATATAAAGTCAAAATAAGCTTTTGAAGAAAAATAAATTGGTTGACGGGTGATACAAAGATCTATACCTTCTCGAACCATTTCGGACTTCGGAGGATAAATAAAACAATTGATAGTTGATACAAAGGCCTATGTATTAGATGTGCCTTTAAAGTATTGGTCAATAAACCAAGTTCTTCGAACAATAAAAAGGTTCTTATTACGGAGATTTTAAAATAAAAATACTTAAAATTTTCGAAAAAATAAAAAAATTTGGTTTGATATATATGTGAAATAAAAAATAAAAATAAATTTTCTCCCTAAAAGCGTTCAAAAATGAAAACAAAGCTATAATTAATTAACACAGCAAATGGAATAATAAAAATGAAGATCCAATACACTCTGCCAAACATAGCCAAACATAGCCCTGCCAATTCTAATTTTCGAATGTATATATTATCAATTTAAAATTTGAACTAAAATTAAATCTTTATTTCAAAAATGTTTGTCACATTTTTACAGGCAAAATTAATAAGCTCAATATTGAATAAATTCCGAAATGTAATTTATTTTTCAGAATAAATTTCGGAAAACAGTTTTAGTGGAAAAAAATTTAGTAAGGAAATTTTTAATTTGGAGCTACATTGGAAATTTTAATTTAACAAAGTTTTCCTCTCGCACATGATTCCACCTCAGCCCTAGGTTGCACGTGTAGTTGTCTCTCTTGTTAATTTATTTATGGTTAACGTTTCAATTCTTTATGGAGTTCTCTTTTCTTTAATTATTTTTTAATGCATCACATATCATGGGAACCTGACATTTGATATAACAATCAACGATAAGCTTGTTTATGATCTATACAGAAAAGTTCCCGAGTCCACGATACAAACACGGCGGGCCCACTAAACAGACAGTATGTTCGTACGGTCTGACTATGCCCAGTTCGTACAAGTATCCCTCTTGTATTCAAACTGATAACAACAACGTTGATGGACAACTAATAATCATTATTGTTATTTTAACTTATCGTTACAATTATTGATGTTATTTATTTTAGTAGTCAAAATCCTTAAGTATAGTAACCACCGACGACCTAGGCGCTAGGCCCAAAATTTTTTGTTTGAAAACTCTATTAGTCTTAAAACAAAAAAATAAATAAAAAAAGGAAAACTTGTTTGTATCAAAATAACATGTAGTAACTTAGGCCTTAAGGGCCCAAATTTATAGAAATTTCGGGCCACAATTTCATGCAGTCTTGAGGCTTAGTTCAACAAATTGCGGTTTCATCTTTCTGACACAATCCAATCAGAGTATGAATAATATAACCTATCAAAACAAAAGAAAGAGTATATCATGCATATTCAAGTTTAACACATGCTGTTCGGATCAGTGAGTGTTACACAATTATTTGGGATAATGCATGTAGTCATGTAGATGCAAGTTGAACAAAAGCGATAGGCTTTTGGACAAAGCAAATAAAAGTTAAAAAGGTGAAAAAGCTCCTCTTTAATCTTTTTAACCTCTCTTTTTCTTGATTTGGAGCAAAATAACGGCCCACCGATTTAGGCCTGCTCTGCTTTTAGGCCTAAAGCACATTCCTAAAGGCCCACTTTACCTCTGTTAAGCATGTTTCAGCCTTACTTATTCACTAAACTAAGATTGACTATTTATGCAATTATGCTTATGCATGGTTTTTGTATACAAATACCAAGTGAAAAACTACTGATTTTGCAAAATAACCCAAAGAAGCTTGACATCTTTTGCAACTCAGCTTAAGCCTTTCAGTGCAGGTTGATCCTAACGAACTTCCATCAACAATTCAACATATCTTAATTTACTTTATATAAAAAAAATATATTTCTAGAAAGTAATTCTTGCGTGAACTTTAAGGTACCATTTAGTGGGCACATATTAGTTTCATATTATGAGTCAGAACTTTAGTCAATTAAGGCATTATTCCGACTGTCTTGAAAATTACTTTTGCATAGTTTACATTATGTATTTTTCCGAGGAATAAATTTCAAGAACTACAAAAAAGTGAAATGTGTTTTTTCTTCCTTAGTCTAAGCTTTCAAAAGCAATCCGCTGAAAGATTTCTCAAATCTTTTGGGCTATACAGACAAATCTCGATATACTAATTTCACAAGGGCATTTGAGAAGGATCACAACTTTTTTTAGCTAAGAGATGCTTTAGGTGGGGGTTTAACTTTTAATAAACCTTTCTTGCGGTCATGGACCACAAAAAAGAGAACTCTTTAGTAAAAGAAGTATAAATCAGTACCTGAATTTTGCTTTCAGCTTTACTCATCAAATCAAGGTAATACATGTCTGATAAAATAATAAATCATCTAATCATATTCCTAGTTTTCAATATAACTTGTTTCCCATAGCTTTGTTATTGAACTAAGTTCTTGGCAATTTATATGAAAAATCAGGAGAAGGTAATCAATTTTACTTCATCATCCTTTTGGGTTTCTGCAGATAACAGCAAATTTATTGAACGCATAGATGAATATATTTCCCCTATTTTTATTATTTTTCTTCTTTTGCAAATAAATCATGATTAAACAAGACTAGTTTTATTTTGAGAAAAGGTAGAATAACAAGTTTGGATACATTAGCTTAATAAGATTTTTTTTTCCTTTTCTTTTTATTTATTTTGTTCAGGTAGCAGGCTAGCTGCTCAGAATTAATAACAACTACACAGTTGTTGCGTCTATGTTACACAAATCAAACTGTTAAAAAGGCAGAGTTCTTTTTGTCCCTAAACAAACCCAACAAGAAAAAATGCTTGTTTAGCAACTAGGCTTACAATAGGTAAGCTAAGAATGGAGAGAGCAATTCTAGAAAGTCAATTTGTCAGAGTAGTAGCAAGACACATGCTACACTGTGGAATAGGTGCAATTATACATTAAGGTCAATTGTCAGACAGCATGACAGGTGCAAATATATGCACCTATCTAGCAGCGGTTCACATGGCCAACTAGCATATAGTCCAATTTAACTTTTTATATTTTTATGAAGAAAACCAATTACCAAATAACAAGGAACATAGAATGAATGGAAGAAGACAAGGTGGGAGCATCATTTCCTGGAAGAAAGCCAAGCATGGGTGGTGACATTTTGAGACGTGCCTCCTCCATTTGATACCGTTTTGATGCCAATAATTTTGGATATTCACTTTGAAAAAGTTAGTTTTTTTTTTTTAAATTCCACTCACTTAGATTATAACTGACATAAGCACTCTTTTTCTTCAAGTGATATGTATATATTGAATTTAAAGTAATTGTGCAACTTAGAATCGCAGGAAATCTATGTACTGAGGGGGAAAATAGCATTTGATATTTAGGGTGTGTTTGGATGAGCCGGGAATAGGAAATAGGAATAAAAAATTTCGGTTTGCGTGCTTATTCTTATTCCTTATTCTTATACTATGGTTTTGTTAGTATAGGAATAAGGACCCTTATTCCTTATTCTTATGTTGTTTGGGTTGCACAAGAATAAGAATAAGCACGCAAACCGAAATTCCTCATTCCTATTCCCTATTCCCGGCCTTTCCAAACACATTCATTAGTTGGGTTTACGAAAGAATGGAAGTTCATTAACAATGAATTAGTTTGACAACTTAAGCAATTACTAACTAATTTATACGGTTGAAATCCAATACTTTGCGATGCGATATAAAAAAAACTGTAATTTTATCATTCATCAAACGAGATTAATATGTCTATAAATTTTTTCTATTGTTATTTTTTCTACACAATTAAAAAAAGTATTATCAAAATTTTTCAAAGAATAAAAAGGTATTATAAATGAATTAGAACTTTTATGAAACAGTGACCAAATTTGGCATATAGGAGTTTAGTTCAATGCAAAAGTTGAGAGACAAATGGAATTTTTTGTAGATAGTTAAATACTTGCTATTACATTTAGTGCAAACATTCAGAAGTGACAATAAATAAAATCTTGTAGTTTTATAGTATTTTAAAGTAAAAATTTGGCAGACACTTGTCTTTATTTTTTGAAATAAAATCTTGTACAGATATTGCTTCTTCGAATTAAAACATAGAACTACTTATTATAATTTGTTAACCAAGAAAGAACCAGCTCTTGGTCTAAACCCGGCTGAGGGGTCTTTCATAGACATTTAATTTAAAATAACTTGGGTGGCTTAGACCTCCAATTTATCTTCAAAAAAAAAAATTGTTAACCAAGAAAGCTCGCTCACAAGAATTTTGCAACTTCTTGGCTTGAATAAATATCTTAGTGGAACTCAATTTGCTAATATTTTTCTCTTTCCCTCACTGAATTTTAAAAAAAGTGTTTCATGTCAACTTCACTATCAACGAGAACCCGAAAGCTCGTCAGATTTTTTTAGACTTGAAGAAAAAAGAAACAACTGGGAAATGCACAAGAACAATGGACATCTCCAGCGCTGTTGACAATTGAGAGGACAAAAGGCCAGAGAAGAAAGCCTGATTCCAAGGAAACACCACATAGACAAAATCATAATCATGGCCATTAAAAGGTGAGGTATGGACAGTGGAGGTCCCCCACGCACACACAAACACACCCAAATTCACAAAAAAAAAAAAAGAAAAGTTGAACACAACATGGTCAGAGGTTTGTAGCATGCAATTTGTCTAGGTTTGAGAAGGAAAAGCCTGCATGGAAGAATCACTGCACTACTACACTATACCAATACCATGCTCCATTTTGACAATTTATGATATGTTAACTTCACCATAACTACCTTTTCAGGTGCAGCTAGACAACTTCAGATCTGTGGTTTTAGGGATTTGGGTATCTGATTCAGACCCTTGGATCAAGATCAAACGGCTTAGTCAGATAGCATGTACCTACTTAAATGATTTCTTCATTTCAGTATAGCAAACAAGCCAAACGAATAGAGTCTGAAACTAAAGACAAAGTTCGATGACAAACATGTCTTTTGTTGTTTTGTGTTGATTAATGAGAGAACTACCAGTAAATCAGATTTTTTTGAGTAGCAAATTTGAATCAGATGGGCGCAAATCAAGAACCACCATTCCTCTGCGAACATTTGGCATGAATGCATCAATTGTTAGGCCTGAGATCCTTAAAATCTTTTTACATATTTGGCATGAGATTCTTGAAATTAAAAACTGTTAGCACGTAGGTTTCATTGAGATTTATCAGGGATGCCTCTGAGCCTCTCTTGATTTTTACAACTCCCAAGTGAAATGTTACCGTGATGCTCTCTCTACTTTTATTATAGATTTATAGTTCATATATGCTGAAA